>JAVYIG010010411.1:0-69384 GCA_035222895.1 Strongylocentrotus droebachiensis | reverse complement strand
TTTATGTTTTCTTCAAAGTGCATAATTAATTACACCGATTTCATCAGTAAATCCTATATTATTTATCATACAATGCAGAAACGTTATGATGGGTCTGTCAATTTCTACCGCAACTATTCTGAGTATGTTCATGGATTTGGTGACGTCAGCGGCGAGTACTGGTTGGGTTTAGATAGTATCTATTTGCTGTCCAAATTTAAAGATTGGGTCGAGCTCCGAATCGATATGGTGAATTCCAGCAACAATCACGTCTATGCCTATTATGGTCAATTCGGCATTGGAAGCCCTAATACAAGGTATGGTTCCATCATTCTCATTTCTTATACAATCATTCGATATATATATAATAAAGAAATCCTCCTTCACGAATTGAACCCTCAAGGGTTTTTATTTTTACTGTTTTAATTATTACCTATATATATATATATATATATATATATATATATATATATTAATATTTATATAAAATATTAATTCCATTCAAAAAGTATAGCGTATGAAGGATAATTATGAAAAAGATTTACAACAAAAGTGAGTACACCCCTGTACATAAACATAAGCCTATTGGAATAAATATAAATTTCAATAAATGTCAAAATTGTGTATGGTCGCCATTATTTCCAAAAGCTGTATGAACTGTAATCCGTGCAGAGATAACCAATATTACTCATGTAATTGATTTGACCTGTACCACTCCTCAGCACTGGTCTTTAAAGGGGTCAAAACGTTTTACATTTTTGTTTGTGTGTCCAATCTGTCCATACATTATGAGCATGCTCACTCATAATCAAAATACTGTTTTGTTTGTTTCATCCTAATGTATTGATCATAATAGAACAATGTTAATACTTTCTCCACCTTCATGTGTTTGAAGGAGCGCTGATGAAAACAATCGCAAAAGGATGCTACTCCAACCACTCCCACGCATTATTAAAAGGAAATTTACTTTTATTTTCGTTTGTATGGACCCTTTCAAGACTACATTCAGGCTAATCTGTTTATTACTTGTCATTCTGTCCAATGTAGCTACGAACTCGAGTTCGCATCATACTCTGGTACTGCAGGAGAAGGACTATATAGGGCCAGACGTCGCGGCTTCTCGACCTATGACATGGACAATGATTATGGAGATGGTAACTGTGCAATTGACCGCGAAGGGGCTTGGTGGTTTCGCGATTGTTACATGTCCAATTTAAATGGTGTTTATGGAATTCAAAACGAGGCTCGTGGGATTATATGGGCTGACTGGTTTGATGAATCAATATACATGACATCTACAGAGATGAAGTTGAGAGAACCCTCTTAATTTATTCATGTTTGCACCATTTTGTTTTTCTTATCTCGCATGTGAGCTTTCGAAAGACATTCCGGTAAAATATATATGTGTATATGGATAGTGATAATGATGCCTTGCCTGAAAATATAATAATTGCGGCTTGTCAAGATTTTAAGCATAGTAGCATACACATGCTTTAGCATTCACGCAAAACAAACACTGGCAAATTATTATTCAATAAAATCTGAGAATGTATACTTTTATCTAGATCTATTAGGAATAAATCATTGTCAAAATAATTCCATAAATGGGGGTGAAAAAAAAATCCAACTTTATGAGCAACAGTGTATATAATGTATTCACCCAGGTTGTAGAGTAATCATGTACTTTTAAGAATGCTACCAGTTGCCTGATGATCGCTCGCAAGGCGTGAAACTCGGAGTAGTAACCATGTTCCATTCATGAACTCTCTCTGACCACATTTCAATCGCAAGCAGAGGACACTGTTTGGCAAAATTTCTTTGCTTTAGCCCCCCCCCCCCCCCCCCCCCCCCCCCCACTGGCCCACTCAGAGGTCGGAATGACCGCATGCGTGTTGTCAAAATGTCTGGTAAAGGGGTACTTTTCCGTGCGACAAAGTCCGGCCCGAGAATTGTAACAAAAGGGGTGTATTTGACTTTTCACCGGAGATTTCTTTAAAAAGGGGGTGTTTTTCTTTTTTTCCTCTCATCTCTTTGGACTCCTGAGAAATTATTCCGAATTTAGGGGGGTACATTGAGCATTTTTCCTGATTTAGGGCGGTCTCCAAGGCAGGAAAAGCCTGCGATAAGCCCGCGAAAGGGGGGTTCGGAAATGTTGGCAGTCCTCAGATAGGGGGTGCTTTCAAAAAGAGGGTACGAGCTTATGCGTACCCTAAATAACACTGAGTGGGGGGGGGGGGGCCGGGGCTTTAGCCCATGCAAGTCGACCATGTCGTAGCTGATTAATCTTTTTATGAAGGAATTCAAAGGCGCGTTAAAGGGATTTCAATGCTAAATGTGAAATTACAAATAATCTGAAAGTTTGAGTGAAAACGGACCATTATTAATGATAAAAAAATGAAAAAATTGAAAGAATGATCTCATCTAATCCTTAATTCTCCAACTATATTATTACAATTTAATTACATTTTAGGTGAATGTAAATTGTCACAAAGCAATCAATTGGCTCTATATACCATTCCCGACGTTTAAGTGTTGACAGATTTTTAAAAGCCTGTCTTATGTCTTATTTTCAAAGAAAAACGGTTGGGAAAATGCACACGCCTTCAAAGAAAACCATTAATATCTTTGTGGTTTGAGATTTTTCTCAGGATTTTTGCCTGTTAGAGGGTAAGTACAGTAGAAGGAATATAACATTTCATACAAAAATTTCTTATTTTGTTCATCAATCTTCAACAATGTTAGCGAGTCACTTTAAGAAGAGGAAAGGGGTGAGGTGGGGGGTGGGGGTGGTGAGAAGGTAGCGTTAAGAAGAGGAAATGGGTGAGGTGGGGGTGAGAAGGTAGCGTTAATTCTATCTGTTATGTAATCAAATCATGTCATGGTTCATGTATACATTTTACAACATATACCTGCAACTTTTGTAGGGTGTGATTCATCTTTTCAAAAAAACGTTTTAACCTTCGTTTATGCAGTAACTCCGCTGTGATCTTCTCGATCTTCTTCCCTAAATCCCATTCGTCTTACACGTAGTGTTTGTGTGCCATATCTAGTTCACTCCCTCTATCCTGATTCCTCTCAAACTTCGTCGGCATAATAGTCTCTAGAATCATATCGAAGTCACTAACTCTTCGTTTCCGGAAATCACTGTCCAGATGCCATGAATTCGGGCCCTTTTTCAGGTATTTTTTTGGGGGTCTATTAGCCCCACAGTCCTAGATGATACAGATTTCTACCAAATTGATTTAGATGTCTAGGGATGCTCTTTCATCTGCGATGAATAACCCTGCCTTCAAAATGTCATCTAAGTTCAATCCGAAATCGATTCCAGCATAAAGCCCCACTACTTGCGCCCTCTATACAGCCAGCAATGCCTAAGCGGTACCGTTGATCCCCCATGATGCCCCCTTTTCTTGTGTTAATTGCATGGGCGTAGATCTGTAATTGATACCTATTGTTCAGGGGGGACGATCTATTCATTCATCCCCCCCTGAACAATAGGTATTACGTAAGGATTGACGCCCATGGTTAATTGAGAGCTGATTTGATGAGATAACCACCTGCCAGTGACCTTGCAGGGAGGTCTTATCCCTCCATGCCAAGTAGTGCAGAGGGGCTTTAAGATATTTGAGGTGCACTCGGCAGAGGCTCGCTTTTCTTTTTTTCCGGTTTTGGTAAAAACATTCCTCAAGACTGTACGATTCTCCTCTCTTTCTATTTGTCTTGTTCTACTCTGTCCCTCTTTACCCCTCTCCTCCAATCTTTCGTATATTCCCTGATCAATTAACCTTTTCTTTCTTTTTTCTTCTTCCTTCTATTCCTCTTTCTAATTCCGTCTTTCTCTTTCTCTCTCTCTAATCTAAACAATCTCTCTCTCTCTACTTTTTTGATGACACAGAAGGTTTTTAATGTTTTTAATATTTGTAATATATTTAAATTTTAACGTAATATTTGTAATATATTTAGATTTTGATGTAATATTCGTAATATATTTAGATTTTGATTTAATGTTTGTAATATATTGAGATTTCGATGTAATATTTGATTCTTATTTTGTTTCATTATGCATGTTTATAGTCGTACGTTTTAGTCATTCATATTTTGATCGTTTATTGTGTTGTATATTGACTTTGTAAATTGAATAATTTCAGCTTCCCAGCTGCATGTTCTTTTATTTCAATAAACCGAATCAAATTCAAATTCAAATTCAAATATTGACATCTAAAAACGACAAATTGCATTAAGTATCTAATATCATTTTTTGTATTTCTCAATTTTTCAAGTTATCTTTATTTTGACATTAAACACAGTCATGTAGAATTCCACCCACAGCAATCACGCATCATATAAATGACGCCCTCTAAAGTTTTGAAAATGGATCTTGAATCTCCAAAAATTTGAAGAGCGCCATCTATAATAATTTTTTTAACTACATTATAGCAACAGTGTCAAACGGCTTTCATCGAAAGGGTGCGGTGCGGCGCGGCGCGGTGTGGTGTGCTCAACGCACCCATTCGATAAAAGAGGGGGGGCTTTTCTCGAAAGGGTGCGTTGAGAGCGGAGTACCGTTTTAACACACCCTTTCGATAAAAGCGGGGGGGCTTTTCTCGAAAGGGTGCGTCGACTAGTCTTTCGCATCAGTCGTTTAAAATGAGGATCTCGGACAAAAGGTAATAGTTGCCAATTTAAGTATATCGAAAATGTATTAAATAAAATGGAATGGTCTTGATTACAGAGTGGTCTCTTTCGTTATTACTATGTTGATGGGGGAGACAGAGAGAAGAAAAAAACGGAAAGGGGGGGGGGAGATAAAAGGAAAGAAAGAAGAATAAGAAGAGAAGAGGGAAACGGGGGGGGGCGAAGGACTCTTCCCCCCCCCCCCCGCCAAAAAATAAATCAGAGAGAGAGAGAAGGGAAAGGGAAAGGGACAGAGAAGATAAAGAAGAAGACGAAGGAAAGAGGGAAACGGGGGAAGGGCGAAAGGCTCTTGCCTCCTCCCTCCCCCCCCCCCCCCGCCAAAAAAATAAATAAGAGAGAGAGAGAGAAGATAAAAGGAAAGAAAGAAGAGGAAAAAGAAGAAAAGAGGGACACGGGGGCGAAAGGCTCTTGCCCTCCCCCCCCCCCCCCGCCCAAAAAAAAATAAGAGAGAGAGAGAGAGAGAGAGAGAGAAGGTAAAGGGAAAGGGAAAGAGAATATAAAAGGAAAGAAAGAAGAGGAAGAAGAATAAGAAGAAAAGATGGAAACGGGGGCGAAGGGCTCTTGCCTCCCCCCCCCCCCCGCCAACAAATAAATAGGAAAGAGAGAGAGAGAGAGAGAGAGAGAAGGGAAAGGGAAAGAAAATATAAAAGGAAAGAAAGAAGAAGAAGGAAAGATGGATACGGGGGGAAGGGCAAAAGTTTCTTACCTCCCCCCCCCCCCCCCCTCCCGCCAAAAAAATAAATAAGAGAGAGAGAGAGAGAAGGGAGAGGGAAAGAAAATCTAAAAGGAAAGAAAGAAGAGGAAAAAGAATAAGAAAAGAGGGAAAGGGGGCGAAGGGCTCTTGCCCCCCCCCCCCCCGCCAAAAAAAAAATAAGAGAGAGAGAGAGAGAGAGAGAGAGAAGGGAAAGGGAAAGGGAAAGAGAATATAAAAGGAAAGAAAGAAGAGGAAGAGGAAGAAGAATTTTGTGTTCTGCCAGTGTCACAAATAGATATATAAATATGCTCATCTGACGATAATTTGATGTATAAAACCCCTCACTTTCTTGGGGCTCCGCCCCTTGGATCCAACACCAATTTGTGTCCTGCCAGTGTCACAAATAGGTATAAAAATATGCTCATCTGACCGTTATTTATTGCCCAAAACCCCTGAGCTTCCGGGTGCTCCACCCCCTGGACCCCACGCCAATTCGTGACCCCTGTGTCACAAATAAGGTATAAAATAATAATAATTTAATGTACAAAACTCTTGAGCTTCTGGGGGCTCCGCCCCCTGGACCCAACACCAAATTGTGTCCTGCCACTGTCACAAATAAGGTATAAAATTATGCTCATCCGACGTTAATTTTGATGTTTAATAACCCTGAGCTTCTGAGGGCTCCGCCCTGTGAAAAAAACGTGTAAAAAAAAAAACGTTAATTTTTACTGTTTTGGGGAGATAGCCCCCCCCCCCCCTGGCGTTCAAGGGGGGGGGGGGGGGTACGATTTTTCAAATTTTCGAGGGCCCCCAAAAAGATTAGTGCTCTCTAGTAATTTCGCGACTACTCCGGAACCGTGGCAGATATAAAGTTTTTCTTTCGTGACTTTTTTCTTTCGAGTCTTACGCATCTTTTGAAATATTTTGTTGTTCTGAAAATCGGACGTATAGTTGCGGAGTCACGTGACCTTTTGTTTTTGCATGTCAGCCCTAAAATCGCTCATTTTTGTGATTTATGTACCAAACATATGGAAATACCATTTATTCTTTAAAAAAAAGAGAAAACATTGGTTATTGGTCTTGTTTCAAGTTCATGTGTTTGATTTTGGGTCAAAATAGTTGAATTGTGGTTAGAAATGAAATAAAACAACAAAAATAATATAATACATAAATACAAATTATTAAAACAAGAGATAACATAGGGATAAACTGGCTCTTCCAACTTTGTTGTCGTATTATTATTCTAACGAATATAATAGTGAAAAAGAACGCTTGAATATGAATTATATACGATTCATGGGTAAAAATGTGAATTCTCTGACCTTGTTTGCATAAATTACCATAAATATGCATTTTCGCGGTGATCGGCTGTGAAACGGCCGAGATCTTAGGAGGGGGGGGGACCCCCCCACCCTCAAGTCCACTCCAATCACATTGAAAAAAAGTATGACTTAAATCATCTCTCTCATCATTATACCACTATAGTATTCATGTTTTTAATATTATTTATTGTCCATTAAACAAGTTCATAGAGAAAATACTTATCTCTCTGCAACATTAAAAAAGAATCTTCAATAATATGTCTTAATTTGTATTGATAGCCTTGTGGTCGCCAACAGTGGCGTAGGCAGGGGCGTCTCCAAAGGGGGGTGTGGGGGTGCGACACCCCCCCCCCGCACCTGTCAGGATATTGTCGGTAAAATTGCGCTGCCGTCGGGAAAAAAGAGAAAAGGGGGAGGGGAAAAAAGAGAGGAAAAGGGAAAGAAAAGAAAAAAAGAAAAAGAAAAGAAAAAAAGACAAAAGAAAAGAAAGGAAAGAAAAGAGAAGAAAGAAAAGAAAGAAAGAGAAAAACGAAAAAGAGGGAGAATAGGAAAGAAAGGAAAAGAAAGGAGGCAAGAGCCCTTTGCCCCCGTTACCCTATTTTCTTCTTCTTCCTCTTCTTTCTTTCCTTTTATCTTCTCTTTCCCTTTCCTTCTCTCTCTCTCTCTTATTTATTTTTTTGGCGGGGGGGGGGGGGGGAGGAGGCAAGAGCCTTTCGCCCTTCCCCCGTTTCCTTCTTCGACTTCTTTCCTTTTATATTCTCTTTCCCTTTCCCTTCTCTCTCTCTCTCTCTTATTTTATTTTTTTGGCGGGGGGGGGGAGGGCAAGAGCCCTTCGCCCCTTGTCCCTCTTTTCTTCTTTTTCCTCTTCTTTCTTTCCTTTTATTTTCTATTTCCCTTTCCCTTCTCTCTCTCTCTCTTATTTATTTTTTTGGCGGGGGGGGGGAGGAGGCAAGAGCCTTTCGCCCTTCCCCCGTTTCCTTCTTCTTCTTCTTTCTTTCCTTTTATTTTTTCTTTCCCTTTCCCTTTCCCTTCTCTCTATTTCTCTCTCTCTCTCCTATTTATTAGTTGGCGGGGGGGGGGGGGGAGGAGGCAAAAGCCCTTTGCCCCCGTTTTCGTCTTTTCTTCTTCTTCCTCTTCTTTCTTCCCTTTTATCTTCTCTGTCCCTTTCCCTTCTCTCTCTCTCTGATTTATTTTTTGGCGGGAGGGGGGGGGCAAGAGTCCTTCGCCCCCCCCCCCCCCCCCGTTTCCCTCTTCTCTTCTTATTCCTCTTTCTTTCCTTTTATCTCCCCCCCCCCCCTTTCCGTTTTTTCCTTCTCTCTGTCTCCCCCATCAACATAGTAATAACGAAAGAGACCACTCTGTAATCAAGACCATTCCATTTTATTTAATACATTTTCGATATACTTAAATTGGCAACTATTACCTTCTGTCCGAGATCCTCATTTTAAACGACTGATGCGAAAGACTAGTCGACGCACCCTTTCGAGAAAAGCCCCCCCGCTTTTATCGAAAGGGTGTGTTAAAACGGTACTCCGCTCTCAACGCACCCTTTCGAGAAAAGCCCCCCCTCTTTTATCGAATGGGTGCGTTGAGCACACCACACCGCGCCACACCGCGCCGCACCGCACCCCACCCTTTCGATGAAAGCCGTGTCAAACGTACAAATTTCCATATTTTTCTAGCATTTTGTATTGGTTGGACCACCCCCTCAAAAAAAGAAAGATGTTAAACGCAATTTATCTCACTTCACCTGTGAGTAACTATCTTTATCGAAGGGGTGAGTCAGCTATCTCGATGGGGTGGGTCCAGGATTGTCTCTATGAGTGGGGGGGGGGGGTGAAGTACATCGTGTCGCCTCGTTGTGAGTGACTGCTTGGGAATAAACCACGAAAATGATACATGAGCTCTTAATAAAATGTATTGCCCTGTGAAAATAATGGAATTGCAATTGAACTATTTTAAAGGGAAATTCAACCTTATAAATAAACTATTTTAAAATAAAGCAGATAAATCAAAGATGCAGACCGGGGAAATTTTGAATGAAATCAGACAGTAAATGAGAAAGTTATGAATTTTTGACAAATGTAAACCCCTATGCGTATGGGCACGTCGAATCGGCTCAATAGGAAGTGTCAAAGTGCCGGAAAACTGTTTACGTTTGTTTAAAAACAAAATTACTAAAAAGGAGAGTTGTCCGTTACAACGTAACAACCCAGTCACCAAATAACCAAATTTGCTATTTGCATGCATTCAGTGATCTCATTTGTCAAACATCATTTTCTTATATTATAGTGTAGGTCCGATTTGTTTCAAAGTTTAACCATTCTGTTTTTCTTATTTTGTCCGCTTTAATTAAATTATGACGAGAGTTGGATTGCCCTATTAGAGAAATGCGATAGGTTAGAAACAATTAGAAATGGACATTGGATCTGATTTCACAAGCATAAATTCCTTCACCGCTTGAAATTATATTACAGTGGAAAAATCGTTTCACAAAACCACTTCTGACAACCTTAGATTCCAGATTACGAGAATTTCAGTTCAAATTCCTCCATTGAAGGATTTCTACAAATGAATATTTGCACCATATTGGTATAAAAAGTACACCAATATGCACTTTTTGTCCAACAGAAATGCAAATGTTATATCATTTGTTCTATACTTGTCCTGTGGTAAAAACATTCTGGAAAGATATCGGTAATTGGCTCTGTGAAATCAAAATATTTAGTTTTCCATTCTCACTCACAGATATTTGTTTTGGAGTCGAGACTAGTAGCAATAATTAGCACTTTTGTTATGTATGGTAAACACTTAATTTTGTTTAATAAATGCAAAGAAAATAACTTACGATTTATACAGTTCAAGTTAGAAATTATTTATTTAGAAAAAGTGGAAAGGGTTATTGCTACAAGACAGGAACAAATGCTGAAACATAAGTTGAAATGGCAAAACATAACCAATATGTAATAGTGTTATCAATGTTATCTTCACTGTATTCTATATGTTATATCTCATATTATATCATGCATCAAATATTTATTGGTTTTTGATTGGTTGAGACTTGAGAGCTCGTCACGTGACCAGAAATATTTCAACCATTTTAAGGTTGCTCTGAAAAAGTGCTATATGAGAGTACTATTGGGAGTAGAAGTACTATTTGGGAGTTGGAGAAAAAAAAGGGGGATTTTGTTTTGTTTTAATTGATTATTTTTTCTTTCTTCAAATCTTAATTTAATGAAAATAAAATATTTTAAACCTTTTTAGATAAAAATTGACATTTTTTTTGTTCTAATTTTGTTTCTTTCTCCAAAAATGGTAATTAACAAAAAAATAATTAAACAAATAAATTTTTGATGCAGGGTATGAAACAAATATACCATGCCTTCTATTCGAGGTACTGGTTAAAACAATGGGCCTCGATGACTCCAAAAGTACCATTTGCTTCGGGGCTATGCCCCTCAGCAAATAGTACTAATGGAGTCACCTCTTGCGCATAGTTTTAACCAGAACCTCTCAAGACAGTGTATATTTGTATAATGTACTACTCATTAATATGTTTTTGTTATATTGTTGTAAATGTCCTTCACAAACTGCTTTTTGATGTATTCTGATTTGAAGCAATAAACTTATAATTATACACAAAATAAAAAAAGCGATAGGTCGATGAGGGTGGGAAACGGAGAAAACTATAGAGCAAAGAGATCGAAAGACAGAAAGAGGGGAAGGGAGGGAGGGTGAGAGAGATAGAGAGAGAAGGGGAGAGAGTGAGAGATAGAGAGTGAGAGAGAGAGAGAGAGAGAGAGTGTGTTTGTGTGTGTGCGTGTGTGTGAGAGAGAGAGAGAGGAGAGTGAGAGACTAAAGGGGTGACGACAGAGGGGGTAACGAGAGGTGGAGAGGGTGAATAAGACAGAGATGGAAAATGAACCGTAATTAATATTTCCAGGTTTTATATTTACTAAAGAAAATGATGACTAACTATAAATTCTACTAAATGCAGGGGCGGTGTCTTTCATAGTGAGGGGGTGGCACTCATTAAAAAGGACATTTTCCGGGGGGAAAGGGGGCATCAATTTAAAGAGGGTAGCTTCAAAGCGCTAGGTAATGAATTTAAGACATTGTATGTACCGCTACAAATACATTATCAGGGACTATCTTCAAGATGTTCTATTTACTTAGTCCAAAATATTAAAAAAAAATCCTCTGTACGGCCATGCATTATGGCTCAAGGTATGGGCAAACAGAGGATTTTTTTATGTTGGGGTAAAATGCAATGAATTATTGAAAATTTATTGCATTTTCTTTGTTTTTTTTAATTTATGGGAACTGTCCCCTACCCTAGCCCCCGCTGCGTACAGTCATGGTTCAGTGACAAAACAATGGCCTCGTAACTGTGAGGCCCCAGGATCAAAACCGTGTCGATGTGCTATATTAGTGTCCTTTTTTGGGGCATTAATCCTCATTACTGTCACGACTTAAGGGCGTAGGTTCCCTAGTTGATAAGCATAGTAGCATACACATGCTTTAGCAGTCACGCAAAACACACATTGTTAAATTATTATTCAATAAAATCTGAGAATGTATACTATTATCTAAATCTGTTATTTTTAAATTATTTTTAAAATAATCCCATAAATTGGGGTAAAACAAAAATATTCCAACTATAATTATGAGCGACAGTGTATAAATGCGAGCGAACGCAGGGAGTGAGTTTTTTGGGGAAACTTGAGAGGGAAATGCACTAGTTTATTAGGGAGTGTGTGAGAACTTGAATAGTTGGTTTCTGGGGTGATAGCACGAATAATAATTGTGTCTCAGTTTTTTGGTAATGTAAATGCAGCTGCCTTGGGATTGAAAACTCCTACATTGTCTAAACCTTTATATTCTTGAACAAATTGCAATTAAATACCTTGGCATGCCTTTTTTAGCAATTGAAAGTTGAAAGGGGCAAACGGTATAGTACAAATAAGGCACACTTTATACACATGTATTCATTTCTAGAGATGGGGGCATTTGAAATCTTTGAAAACGAACACTATTCTAAAAGGAGCTTAGTTCGTTCTTATGAAATTTAGGCCATTAAGCCCCCCCCCCCCCCCCCCGCCTCCATTGCCTTTTCAAAGAGAGGCATTCCTCGTACCTGGAAAGGGGCACTTGTTAGAAAGGAAAATGCACTTATTACAAAGGAAAGTGCACTTGTCAAAAATAGACGTTTACAAGACAGTAAAGAGGGCCACTTTTAAAAAAATGTGCCATTCCAGCCCCCCCCCCCGGAGATCCGCCTCTGATTAAATGTTCGGGAAATCGATTTCTTGGAACCATTGTGGCACTAAAATGATGAGTAGTGATATCATTACTTCATGACCGAACTACTGATTAATTTTGCATGATTATCTTTTAAAAACAATGAATCCTTGTTTACTATTACTATTCGTCTTATTTTTCTGGAAAATACGTTGGATCTGTTTCTCTAAATTATAGACATTATGAGTGTGTGAGTGTGGGTGTGCGTTTCTCTCTCTCTCTCTCTCTCCCCCTCTCACACTCTCTCTCTCTCTCTCTCTTTCTCTCTTCCTCTCTTTCTCTCTTATCTATACTTTATCACAATATGCCTACATGAGAATTGTTGCTATCTTCAAATAGTCATTAATTAATACAATTTGAAATATTTGAACGAATTCTTGATGTGGCCCAAATAGTCCACAAGAGAATAGGAGTGATCATGCAGCCAATGTCGTGTGCCTAAAATACAATTTAAGTGATGAAGGAATTCATATTACAAGTACATTAAAATCGGTTCATCTGGTTTGCAGATAAATAATATATCTTTCGTGTTGATATTGTAAATTAATGTTTTGACAGCTTTTGATCAAATTGTCCTAGCTTGTACTCCCATTTTCTTGGCCATTTAGACATTTCCAAATGAGAAATAGATAAGACCTAAACATTATTTCACAAAGTTAAAGGCACACTGTCCTACTTGTAGCTACTTGCTCCCTCTATATAGAAAACTTCCCAAATCGGTGCCTGTTGGTCCCCCATGATCCTCTTTTTCTTATGTTAAATGAGAGCTGAGTTAATGAGATAGCCACCTGTCACAGTGACCTTGTTAGCTCGCTGTGTGGTCTAATCCCTTCTAGCTGCAGTAGTAACGCCTACCTTTAAGTGGCAGGTGTATCCAAACCTAACTGATTTCTCAGAATAATTTGTAGTTTGATGAATATGAAAGGGGGTAAAATAATTCATAGCTATCTAGTTACTGCTATCCTCAGATCATGGTTTTGAAAATGGTACTCTCCCAAAAGCGTTAGTACAAATATTTCGAAAGAACAATCAAATTCATAACTATAATACAAGCAGGGGCGGCGATCCCGGGGGGGACGGGGGGGACACGTCCCCCCCTCGATTTTTGTAGGAGGGGATCGTCCCCCCCGGAAAATTTGAAAAAGTGCAAAAAAATAATGTACAACAAATACTGACTAAGGACTTTAACACACTATTAGGCTTCGGAGGGCCAAAGAGTGCAGCGTTTAGACAAATAAAAATGCAAAAATCTCCTGGCTCGGGAGCTATGCTCCCTCGCATAACATCCTTCAAAATGTACAAGTAAATAATGTAGAAAAGTGAAGTGTGAAAAAAGTACATTGTTTTCATACTATAGTTTTGCAAAGGAATATAATTTTGTAATACAACAAAACTTAAAAACCTGTGAGGGGGTACTCACTTTCGTCCCCTTCGCCCCTCTCATTCACTATGCTCACTCACTCGGGCTTGGGGCAGTCCCCCCTCTCCCTCCCGATAAAATTCGAACGTGGTTTATTTCGAATTCATTACCAGTGAATAACTTACAAATGTTGCTGAAATGGCATGGTAATTCCCTGAGCTTCAGGGGGCTCTGTCCCCTGTACCCCACCAAGGGCCCTAAGGTGGGCCCCTGGTTGCTCAGCTGACCATAAATAAATGCCTAAAACACCTGAGCTTCCGGGGGCTCCGCCCCTGGACCACACCAGGGCCCTAAGCGGGCCACTGGATGCTCATCTGACCATATTCAAAAGCCTAAAACCCTGAGCTTCCAGGCGCTCCGCCCCTAGATCACACCAAGGGCCTAAGGCGGCCCCTGGATGCTCACCTGATCGTAATTTAATGCCTAAAACCGCTGAGCTTCTGGGGGCTTCGCCCCCTGGACCCCACTCCGATTAGTGACCTCCGTGCAAGTGTCACAATTAAGGTACCAAAATATGCTCATCTGACCCTTATTAAATGCCTAAAACTCTAAACTTCATGGGGCTCCGCCCCTTGACCCCCGCCGGTGCTTTGCCCCTGGACCCCACGCCAATTTACGCCCCACTTGCTTTGCTCTATCTGATCGCAAATACTTTAGCCCCCCCCCCCCCCCACTCCCACTCTGAACAAAAAAAAAACGTTCCGCGGGGCCTGCATGTAACATGTAAGAGCGGTGATGATGCGGATTTTTTCTACCCCCCCCCCCAAAAAAAAAAAGCTTTTGCTTATTACGTCACTCCTCCCTCGTTCCTTGCATTTCGTCCCCCCCGGTCATGAAAAGAAATCGCCGCCCCTGAATACAAGGCAGGCAACTGCACTTCATATTCCACGTGTAAGAACTGCTTTTGCTCTGAAGACGCTGGCTTGTACTGGTCCCAAGTTTTGGAACTCACTTCCTATCAATGTAACTAGATCTGTCAGTGTCTTTGTTTTTAAACGCAAATTGAAATTACATTTATTGAGTAACTATGTCGACAATTAACGTAAAAATTATATCACTTTAAATGATATTAAGTAATAATTTATAAATTGTTATTGATAACGTGCATTATCTTTTTGTTGTTGTTATGTTTGATTATTCAATATAAATGTCAGCATTTCACATTCTCTCTCTCTCTCTCCCTCCCCCTCCTCACTTCTATTTTTCTTTTTCTTTACACCAAATACCATTTTCCCCTATTTACATATAACTTTCTTCTTTCTCTGTTTTTCTCTGTTTTGTTGTTTTTCTCGTTCCAGTTTGCTTTTTTCCTCTCGATTCTTTTGTATATATTTTCATCCTCTCCTTTTCAAATTTCAAGCTATCCTTTTTGTAAATATTTTCCCCATATTTAATCATGTGTAGTTTTGATAACTTTGAAACATTTTAAAAAGTGAAACATTGATGGATTATGTTATATGGGGACCTTGCTCTTACAAGCAGGCTTTTCTACGGTCTCCACTTTCTTTCATTTGGATTATATATCGACTTAAAATTGCACTTAAATTGTTTTTTTCTTATGCTGTTTTTGTTCTATTATTATATGTAAAAATGTTGTGAAAGAAATAAATAAAATGAACCTTGAAATGAAATGAAAAAAATCAGTCGAGAGCCTAAAATGAAAGTTGTCTGTATTATAAGACTAAAAACGTAAACTCTGCGTTAGCAGAGCGTGAGGCATTTACGTAACATTACGCAATAGGGAATTGACCTCAACACAACCTTTCGGGCCATGATTACTAACTCGAAACCGAACGGTTTAATTCATTTCAGCTCAGCTCATGGGGGTAAAGACAGCGAATTGAGGGACTAAATGAAAATGAATTGTTCGGAAAATGATGATGATGGATTGAACTAAAATAAATCGAAGCATAAAATAGCCAGAGTGTAAATTTTTAAAGTTCTATATAGCTATTCGGTGTCATTTTAAGATCAAATAATATGAATTTATATCGCATATCTCAAAACTCCTTCCTTTTGATAATGGACTCGTCTCCATCGATCTTTACAATTAGTGCCAGTAAGTGAGTTGCCGTATTGACAACGGGTATACCGGTAGAGCTGGCGGGCGCTGAGCTGTGGAAGAAGAGGATAACTTTGGCTGGAGCTAGATTGACCTGAAAGTAGGCCAGGCCAAGCAAGGGAAACTGTCGGTTCTGAAATGGATGCTCCGTGGTGAAAGTAAAATACATTGGCTCTTTCAATTCTAGTTTCGCAAGATGTGCAGATCATTTCGACCTTTTAACCAGGCAGAAATAATTGATACACGTTTGGTTGTTATCAGTAATAAGTCATTTCAATTGATTTGGCATTTATTTTGCTGAATAAATGAACTGGGAAACTCAAAACTTGACAGGAGCAACAGAATTCAAACTCAAAGCAACACCAACGTTTTTATCATCATCATCATCACATTTATTTCACCGCTTGTCCACATAATTATATTCTTGTCAGAAACACGTCCTTGTTTGACAAATCTGTGAGAAGTCGTTCGACATGTCACAGTTAAAATTCGGTGAGTTATTTGACAAAACTATTAACGGTTCGGATGTTTTCATGTGCATGAATTAATTACATGAATGAGAGAGTGCAGTGCAGTGTGAGTGAGATCGGGTGTTGTCCTGATTCAAGGACTGTAATGTTGTGTCCTTGAAACGAGTTGAATGAGTTAACGAGCGGCTGTCTCGGTAATTTTCTCTTTGTTTGACCATGGTTTGATAGAGCTTATTGACAGGCTTACAACAAAATACACTAGTTGTGAAAGAAAAGTGTGGAATCAGAGATTATCATATAATAGATTTTAATGACAATAACAAAAATTAAGGTAGGAAGTTAATTTATCAAATTGAAACTGAAAGTGATTTGGCCTTAGTCTTAGCTTTTATCTGACGTTTGTTTGTGTGTGATGATTTAAAATGAAGGGCTATCTCTCATCACAATTATCATAAGTAAAAATGTCTTGGGTTGAATGCCTAGCTTTCTTTAAACTTTGTGCACGGTTGTTGTTTACTTTTCATGAACTTCATCATGTTTATAATTGATTTGTTTGTAATCAAATTGGACACAATTGCACAACACCTGTAATGCCTGTAAGAAAAAACTTCATTAAAATGTAATGCATTATGTACTTCTTCTTTCATGTTCATCATGATCTGAGCTTAAATTTCTGCCAGGCTAGTAAATTTTCTGTATAAAAGTGATAGGGTATTCTAAAGTTAAGCTGATGAATATGATGATAATAATAATTTAGTATATTGTGTTTCATATTCACAGATTTGATTAATGTATTGTCCTTTCTTCAAATTGTGAATGAATACAATAATTCAAAACCTCATTTTTATTGTGCTTGAGATTTCACAGAAATTGGAATTTCCCCCATTTTGTCTACTTTTTGTCTCTATTTATTTGTGAAATTGTATTAAAAAACTAGTAATTTGTAGTATATACATAAGCCCCCCCCCCACACCTCCCTCTTTAAAAATAGTGTGCAGTGTATTTTGATTTTATATCGCTACAGACCTGTCTTCTAATTCACAAAATGTAATGTATATTTGTAAATTTAATACATTTTGTTGATGTTGAAGCTAGGAATAAGAAGAAGAAAGACGATGCTTTTCTTCATATTTACCATCCTGTTTGGTAGGGAGGTCTTTCAAGCCTAAAATAAAGAGCTTTTTTTTAATTTGAAATATGACAGAATGCTATCGTCCTAATTGCCAGCTAACTGACAAAAATTCATCTTATTAAGCTGTTTTAATTTCCAAATGACTTAATTATTCCTTTTATGAAGTAAAATTGTAGCATAGCTAGCTGGTAGATGAGGCGAACCTACTTGCAACCCCCAAGAGCAGTCTTATTCTGTAAAACATACATTGAATATGTATCTCTTTGACAAACTTTTTTTCTTTTTTTTTCAAGATTTTTTTTTATTCAACTCAAAAATTACATAGTAGCACATGCATAAAAAATACATAAAATTAAAATGCATTAAAAACAGTTTTTAAACACTTTATAAAATACATGTTTATCAATTTCCTCATAGTTCTTGACACAAAACGTTCTACTTTTTCCTATGTAATTTTATCAAATTACTTTTAAAAGTAATTATTACTCTTTGACAAACTTGCAACTGTTCAATTTAGAACCAAGCTTGAATTCTTTCCTACTCTTTAGAAATTTTGAGCATATATGTGGTCAGAAAAAGTCACAAAATTCTGCCAAATAATACAGATTAAACATAATAAATGAGATCCCTCACAAACTGTTTTTGTGACATTGATTTGGGGTCTGTTTCTGAGTCTACTTTTTCTAAGATCTCTCCATTTCTGAAGCCCCCTTGTTTGTCCTTTATGATGAGGGCCCCCTGTTCATACAAGCCATAGGGACAACCCAGGTCATGTGAAGTGTGGCTGGTTACTCAACAGCAGATTGTAATCTGCTTTGTGATGCAATGTTATGCAATGAGGAAGGTGATGGACTCTGGGGCTTATTATTACAAGGTTGGTGGGTACGCTCAGTAGTCTAGCGCTCAGTCTCAATTAATATGCAACAGTTTCAAACAGTATAAGATTTTTGATATTATTTAGATTAGGGGAGTGTTGAAGCATACAGTTCTTTAGTTGACCTCTTAACAAGTGGTCAGCTGGGCATCTACTTTCCATCTCTGTCCAACCTTTACACTTCAAAGTCTCAAACTTCATATTTTCTTATGATTTCAGTAAATATGTAAAAGAGTGATCAAGGAATGAATAATGAGACTAATTGGCAGGTGGAGACTTGAGTACATCCAGTAGGAAATTAAACAGAGTTCTGTTTGTTTCATGATTCGATGCCATGGTCCACGGTTTGACCAGTCCATTAGATGACAAATCAACATTGAATTTGTTTCCAAGAATATTTAATGGTTGTGGTGATATAACTGGTCATTATGTGCATGTTCAACCACAATATGTGATTCAGTTTTTTATGAAAGAATGTAGGGTGCTAATGATAGGGGCTTTTTACTGATCAAAAAGCCTTCAGGAGCATGGAATGTTTTTGTTCTGTTGTGACACTCTATGACTAGTGTATATTGGTGGCATTGTTAGCCTATGGCAACAAAACGATAGTACATGTAGTAGTAGTAGTAGTAGTAGTATGACATTGATATTAGCTCCTGAATTGTGAATTGCTCCTGAATATTTTGATTGTTTTACATAGATTTGGAAAATATCACTTTGACTTTGGCCTGTGTGATTCATAGAAAGGCTTAGCTTGAGCCTTGAGGAGAAAGTGAAAACAAGGGAAATGGTACAAATGGTTGCCAGCTTGCTCTATTCGCTTTCACTATAGATTATAGATACTGTAAAGGAATTGTAACAAGTAGACAAGCTGTAGGGACCCTTCACATTACAGGCCTTTTTCCCACTCCAATTTCTCATCCACTGACCAACGTAAAACCATAGAACTTTCTCTCTTCTTTTTGAACCCCCTACCATTGACCTGACCTTGACCTCGGCCAAGACCAGGACCCAAACATAATCCTTTGACCCCATATGAGGGTAAGACAACAAAAGACCAGACTGGACTTGATAGACAATTAGTCCAAGATTAAGTGAAGATCTTTTTTGTATCCATCCCTTACCACAATCCCCTTTGTACACTCCAAGGTGGTGAGGTGACTGGTCCTGTGAAGAAGACTCTATTGGGGCTTTGTCCCAATATGATTATGAGCCATACCTCTCTAGTCTTCATCATCAAACCTCAGTTTAACATCTTTGGACTTCTCTCATTTATTCAACAAAGAAACTGTGATTCTCAGCTATAAATGAGATGTAAAATTTTTACCTTAATCTTTACTGATTTAATTTCCAGGAAAGGAAACATAAATAAAACAGAAATCAGTTGAATGCTGAATTGAGAAAAAGATGGGATATTAGAAGAAAACTGTACACTTGTATACATCCTTTTTGCCCAAATAATTTGTGTATGTGCTTATATCAAACAGTTGTTTATAACTTTATATGATTTAAAAACATAAGAAAATCCAATCATATCAATCAATTCATAAGAATAATCAATCAACTTCATTAATACCTCATTGTCATATATTGACAATCAATTTGAAAATTGAAATTGAAATACAAAGCATCACTTGCTTCAGTCATAAACACAGATAAGCATTCATTATGTCATTCTTTGCTCTTGGATTTTGGCAATTTGAACAGCCTGCAGTTTAACCTGTACAGTTATCATTTTGAAAAGTATTGCTATTTCAGCCTTTTAGGGGAGGTCCCCCCCCCCCCACTTCCCCATGGTTACTGTATGTGAAGAGGTCTGTAAGAGCAGACTATCTTATTCTTGATTATGTAATCTTATTTGCATGCAAGACCTCCCTGTATCTCATATAATGGAGAAGTTCAGCTTGCTGCTTTTGTTCGTCAGACATGTATTATTGATCTGGTGCAGCCCATGACAGTATTCTGTGTGAGATATATATTATATATTTATAGGCTTGTACATGCCCAGTTTTTATGCTCAAGTTGCATTGTGAATTTTCAAATGATTTCTCTCTACTGTGCAATTGTTATCACAGAGCTGCTTGTGTTTTAATTTATAAATTAAGTTAGTCCATGACTCCATGTAGTGGAGGTCTTTTTAAGATTCAAGATTCGTTTATTTCAATTATGTCAAGATACGTAAATTAAATCATACTTGAACAATGTTTTCTGCTAAATATTTATTAAAGCTGGTTATAAAATTAAAAAGGACCAAAGAGTGTAAATCATGATGTATCATTCAATTTCATTTATGTATAGCTACAACTTGATTGTTATTTTTGTATTTTGCACATTCATTTAGGAAACTGAACACTTTGAGACTTAACAATTTTGTATGTCACTTGCAATATTCTAGTGGGTTGAATGATAACTATGTTCGATAGGCCTAGAAAATCAGAAGTTTTGTTGACAACAAAAACTTGATATAGTTTAGTATAATATAGAGATGGAAAAGCATTGTAAAGACAAAACTGTAAATTAAAAGTTTTTATAAATTTCTCCATAAAAATCCTTTCAAGTCAAAATATTTCTGCTGATAACATAACAAAATAAACGTTTAAGAAGACAAACATGTAGTCCTGCATGTAGTACTGAGCTATGGCATTGTTTTATGGCACTCTGTAATCATAGGGCCATGTTTATTCTGATCATACCTTGTATACATTTTCAGTGCAATAAATCAACTTTAGTTAGTAGTAGTAGTACATTCTTTGAAGTGATTATATAACATTGGAATGCTCTTTATAGTAAATGGGAAATTATACACCCTGTGGGGGTACTACTTGCATGTGACCTGAATGAACTGATTCAAGGACATTTACTTCCTCTATGTACACATTACAGCAATGTGACATTCAGCCTAGTCTTTCAGATCAGACCCTATACATGTAAGCCTATGAGTTGTTGGCCTGGAGTAGATCCAACATGCTTTATGGGTTTTTATGCGACTCTGTAAAATCTTCACCAAACTATAGTTCACTAAATGTGCATCGTTACCTCTTGTTATTAGGAAATATTAACTTCCTGGGTTTGGTAAAATTAGCTGCAAATTCTTTATGGTACTTTCCTTATAATATATTATCATGAAAGTGTAGGCAGTAGACTGCAGTTGAAATAACAACAAGAACAACAAAATCAAAATATTGTTGCTTGGAACTTTCCAAGTGAGAAAAAAAAAATTAACATTCGATTTTGGTGCAAAATGAACTATAAGCATGTAATTTACTAGTTGTAAGGGCATAAATATTTGTATTACTGAATGATTTGCAATTGTAAATACTGTATGATCTAAATAATTTAAGTCAAATGAAGAATATGCAAAAATTGCAAATTCCAGATGAGACTATTTAACAAGTGAAAGTACAAGTGTCAATCCTCAAAAGAGTTTTATTGTTCCACTATATCCCTACCATTCAGGAAGTGATTTAATTTGCAAAGGGAATGACTTCATGAAGAATAATTGTCCTTAACATTTGCATCTTCTCTAGCTTTGACCCAAACCAACAACATCCTGTATTATGTAACATGAATCATTGCATGTTTAAAGCTAGACATAAACCATGTACATGTATAATATATTGCTTGTAAAACATGTACAATTATTAACATACATGTATTATGCAAAGTAAACATTACCTTTCTGATCCCAGGTCTAAAGTTTTTACAAATGAAATTAGAAAATAAAGACATTTGTCATTGATTATTTTCATTTGCTATTTTCTCTTTTTTAAACACAGAAGAGAGTCTACATGTAGGTGATGGACGGGCAGATGGTGAAGAAAAAAGTAAGTAGTTGGACAATAAGTGTTTGTAATTTATGTAACCTTTTTATCATTTGCTAAATCGATTGTAATCTTAATTAACTCATCTCAAATGGGTAAGGTAAAAATAATATTTGCGTAGAATAGACTATTATTCAATTTTATCTAAAAATGACATAAGTTTGACCCTTTTCCTACAGACAAAACATCATTTATCAGTTATCACATGTTGAAGGTAATCCACTAAATCAAAATCAAATTGATCATCTTACGAACACTTCATTGTTGGTTTCCTATTCTAAATAGAATCTTATTAAATCAGTTTGAAACTTTGATGGGGAAAAATATGAAAATTTATTATTATTCTGTGAAGACAATCTTATTAAGGACTTGGTCATTTATTTGGATTGAATCAAACAGTGGAATGATGTTGAATTACTGAATGATTTTGAACATGGACCTTTGTGTTAGGTTCGCTGTTTTGATAGAGGAAGAAGCTGAAAGAAGAACCATGGCTCCCAAACTCATTACAGACAAACAAAGGAAGCCATACTTCACAGGAACATAAACCTCAAAATTGATGTAGTTGGTGGAAAATGTGAAGTGAATCACAATTTTCCCAGAAATGTTGTAATCTTGACCAGTCATCTTGGGTCATTGCTCCCTGTGTTCCGTTGACCATTGATAAACACTCATGGATTCTCGGAAATATGAAAAATCACTTTGTTTTGGTCACTTTCATTTTAATCTGACCAGGTCATTATCTTTGTTCCATTACTTAGTACCGGTATATTTTTAAAATCTTTTAACATGAGGGGCCTTGTTTGCAATCTCTCTCTCTCTCTCTTTCTCTCTCTTCATCTCCTTTGGGCAACTGACTTTTTTGTACAAAGTAATCCAAGGGGGTGGATTTCCTTGCTAAAAGACAGTTTTCTGCACTAGGAAACTAGTCTAACCAATGAGTCACCAATGAGTGACCAATGAGTAGGTGTTGTGCTGACCAGTGGATGTTATGTTTTCCTGGTTGTATGGAGTTTCATTTCTTGGCAGGTTTCCAGAAGAAACATTACATGACATATCATGTGTGGGTGTGGAGAATAGGTCCAGCTATCTGGAATGAAGGAGGCCTGTATGCACATTACATTTTAAAGGAACTTCAATCAAACATAATTTGATAACAAATTGTTTACATTACTTTCTAATATTTTCACAAAAAGTGGAATGAAATATAATGAAATACAAGGTAATGTTCAATTTGGTTTAACAATTTAGTTTGAATTTTTGTGATCCTTCATACCACACCACACACAAGGAAAGGCAAATTGTTATGTAAATTGTAATGTATAAGTTTAAAATGGATACTGCCAAAAAGGAAATTGTGAGAGAAATGGAATTTCAATATGACTTCGTATTGTCCAAGTTCTATCAATGAAATGTCATGAGATGAAAATATTTCCATGTATACTATAGGAAATGCATGTAGGCTATCATCCTATGGGCATATTTTGAAGGTTCTACATCTACAGGTACATGTATATTAAATGCAGGATATCTTTTTTCTCAGCCACCAGCATATGGATGCCATGCATATTTAAATATTGAATATTACCTGTAGGCCAAGACGTGGAAGAACAGTGTTAGAAAATAAATGCAATTAGGCTCTTAGTCTGTTGACTTTGGAATAATTTCACCCCTAGCTGTAGGCCAAATTTTAAAGAGGGATTGTTTGATGATTTAATACAGCATAATGGCAAGGTAGTCATGGAAGATATGAGGTAATATTGCATAATATCAACAAACAGCAGATGTGAAAATTACTGGCAGGCATTTTGACTTGCCCATGTGATTACAGTTTCGTTGTCTCCATCTTCAACACTACTTTCAGTTATTGCCATTTTGTCGCTAGTTCAGTAGCTTTCTGAGTTTCTCTTGCTTTACTTTTTAAAGCTATTTTTTAACCTACTTTACAGCACCTGTGTAATTCTCTGTTATTTTCCTTTCATCTCTTATATTTCATTTGCTGTTCCTCTCAATGATTTCCCTACTTGAACATTCTTTATTTCACAGCTTTCTCAAACCATGGACCTTTTATAACCCTTTAAGTTCACGAAGGCCGTGTTTTAGTGCCATGTATTTTTGTATAATGTACTACATAATTGCAACAAGTAGGAATGAAAAAAGTAGCTGCTGTAATGAAGGTTCCTCATGTACTCAATTATATTTGTGTTATGAGCTACTAAAAAAGTGAAGCACTATGCACAAGAAATTAAGGAAACATTTGGTGAATCCCTGCATTTTACCATGACATTTGTGAACAATTAAGGCTATACTACAAGTACCATATAATCTACCGTAGTTGAACTCTTAGATCGAGTACCTATGGAGAAGACCTATAAAAATTAAGCTTGAATATGCCTACATGTACATGTTGGACGAATCATTTCCGTTGGTAGTTATGTAACTTTCTCTCTCTCTCTCTCTCTCTCTCTCTATCTCTCTCTCTCTCTCTTTCTCTCTCTCTATCTCCCTGAGTCAATGTTAGTAAGGTAAAGGTCATCGAGTCTTAGTCTTCCACTCTCAATTGTGCAGACTCATACTGATAATTACAATTAAGCTTATTGTTATCAAGGTGTGCATTCGCAGCAACTATTTTATTAAAATCATTGCGCATATGGGTGTAAAATGATGTTGAGATTAATTCTGTGAATTATTTATAATTATAATGACAATAATGATAATAAATCCATATTGATAATGATAATAATAATAATTTTAAAAAGCCGATACTTGTATGGTGCATATTCTTCCCTATGTGCTTTGTAGAAAACTGCTGTGGGGCTGAGTTTTTGTCAACAATAAAAAGTTAAAAGGACGATTTTTAATTTTTTTCTTGTTTGTACAAGGGTATTGTGGATTTAAAGAATACCGTACTAGAATAACGTCAACATGCATTTCAAAGTGCATGTGGGATGAAAGGGTAAAATCTGATAAAAGTTTCACTATTTGAGAGAAGCATTTGACCAAATATTTGTTTCATCACTCGTAAACTTCGTGTTCCAAATATTTTGGATGATTAATTTAAATACTTGCCCATGAATGTTAAAAGTTACCTGTAGAGTAAGGATTAATCAATGCTCTCAGCAAGTTTTGCTGAAATATATTTGTGAGTAAGAACTTGTCCCTTGTAGTATTTGAGAGCAGGAATGATATTATAGGTTTGTAGTACATCATGGGTGGGTACCTAGTCATAAGATCCCACCCAGATGGAGATCCATAGTCTTCAAAATCAGACATTATACATTAAGTGATTGATTTCTGTGCAATTGTTATCTGAAGTCAGCGACTCAGCGTACATGTACATAAAAAAATTGGCCAAATTGGTAATGTCTCTGTGATGTAGTGGCGGACAACTTTCCCAAATGTTCAAACACACAAAATGACTACCGGTAATTTCTTCAAAAGTGTATGACTCAGGGGGTCTTTTCTCTTAAAGAGAAGGTTGAGTTCTGGGAAGAGGTGAACAATAATTTGTGAGCGTTATCGTTCTTATTATGCAAGTGTGGAAGGTTCCCTGAAAAGCATGGCTCTTCATATGCCTTCATATTCCAAATATGTCAATAACATCATAAAACTCGGGGGGGGGGTAGGATTTTTACGCCACGTGTTCGTGTAGTCCCATATACATCTTTCTGTGTACAGTGTTTGTAACTTTACCAAGACTTGGCCAAATTTCTTATCATTTTGATGATTCCCGAATCTTGTAATGCACACAAATTCTTATAATGCTAGATGATCAACCTTTTCTTGTCGATTCCACACCGTTTCTTTCACAATGCAATCGCATGACCAGAACTCAACTTCATCTTTAAGAGGACATAAGATGATTTGCTATCCATAATATATTTTGAGTACCAGAGTGCCCCCAAGGGAGAAGACATTTAAGAGAGAAACAGAAATCTCAAACATTCATAACTTTCTTATTATTGGTCAGATTTATTTCAAACTTTCACCATTTTCCTTATCTTAACTTCTACTTTCATACTGTAAATGAATTTATTTCAAGGGTTGGATTGCCCTTTGATTAGTTTTATTTTACCATTGCAATATTTGTCAGTCGCTTACCACGTCATACTGAGTCTTCAGGATGTAACGAGAGAAGATGTGGAAGTGACCTACATGTAAACCATGGACAGAGTTCACCTGATTTATACTTTCCTTTGATTTGGACTAGGGTCAGTTGTTATGTAATCTTACATGATACCCTGGTACTTCTTGAAGTGAAGTCATGTAAGACTTTCCTGAGGGTAGTATTATAATCAGCTCAATATGGCCTTTCCGTACAGGCTTGTTGGCAGTGAACCAAAGTGTTTTTCTTTTCTATACCGCTTGTTTGGCCCGGATTCATAGATGAGCTAGTTTTTCTCAGAAATTGCAGTATTATTCTTTATTTTACCTGAGCCTAAATCACTAAAGAGGTTCATCTGTTTGAGTGTTTGGTGATGGAATTTAGCTCTTTCTTCAAAATCAGTGATTGTGAAGTAATAACTATAAGTTATATTCAACATTTATCTGAGCGTGTTTGATCTTCATTCACTTTCCTACACTACCTGCATGTAATCGAAATCCTAACCCTGAACAGAACCTACAAACTAGGCCTGAGTCGAAACGGTTCCCCGCCCGGTCCCCGACCGTCCTACTACAAACCCATTGCAAACCTAACCCTAACCCTATATTTTGACGAAATATAGCCTGAAGCACTTGTTTGATCACTGGTTTAGCTGCTTTAGGTTTATGTAGCCATGGTAATAATAATGGTGGCATCATTTTGTTTTATTTTTTATAGAATCACCATACATACCCAGCTACATGGATCTGAGTAATGGCCCTGAACCTTGTGTAGTATGTGGAGATGCAGCTACTGGCTATCACTACAGGTGTATGACATGCGAAGGATGTAAGGTGAGTTAACTGTTTTGGTGTTTGGAATTGATGAGCTCCCCATTACCCCCCCCCCCCCCCCCCCTCCTCAGGAAAAAATATACAAAAAAAGAAAAAAAGAAGAAGTAGGAAAAAAAGGAGGAGGAGGGGAGGAGAGGGGGAGGGGAAGAGTAGGAGGAGGAGGGGGGGGGGGGGAGGAGGAGTAGATGCTGAGAAGTAAAAATACATAATCCTGTATTTAAATGTTCTAGAGTTCCTAAGGAAAAAAGAATTTGAACAGTAGAAGAAGGAGGAGAAGTTTGATGATAGTGAATTGCAATTGCTAATTTGAAAAGTATGTTGCAGATGGGTTGTATAGTGTGGTGCAGTGGGAATTTGTGGAGTCTGTAATCTGAGACTATATGTTGGGTAAGATTAGGCAGTGAAGATCTAATGAAGATCTTGACATAGACATATATTTGTAAGATTCTTGAAAACAAAGAATGTTGTTTAAATGTCATGGATATCCATGTAGGTCATTGTAGGGTTTTGGTATTGTCAGTAGACTGAACTTTGAAGAAAAATGCTCCAAGTCTATTGGAGGTTGATCATGTACACAAATTGGACATGATTAAAAGGGGAATCATTATAATTTAATGCAGTTTTTTACAAAAGGCAGTGAATACTCTTAAAACTGGCCAAAGATTGTACATTGCAACAATGCAAATGGGCTTATATACATGGAGGACAGTGTATTGTAAATGACCAGTTATAACTTAAAATCCGAAGTAGACCCGAAAACTCACCAGGTGAGAATATTTTTCATGAACCAAACTTTAGATGAGAACATACACACATATATATATATATATATATATATATATATAACTTGCTTAAATATGCTATTTTACAAAGTAGGATATCAATTAATTGATTTAAACTGTTGAAAACTTGCATGGATGAAGAAATATCAAGTATGTAGCATTTAAGACTGATTAATTGTCTATTTACATCAATTTCAATTATTCTGAAACCCTTGTTCCTGTCCTGTCTACGCAGGGTTTCTTTCGAAGGACGATTCAGAAGAAGTTAAGCTATTACTGTAAATGGAATGAAGAATGCATCATAGACAAAACAACACGAAATCAATGCCAGCAATGCCGTTATAAGAAATGTCTTAACGTGGGCATGGCACCAGATTGTAAGTATCTATCATTTATTTTCTTATTTAATATGCTCAACTCGTTATTAAAAGTGCTGGGTTTTTCATGAACATTGTTCATCCCTTTTCTTTCTATCCTGTATACATTTCATGGAATTTTAGTTTTAGTTTTTACATGATAATTTTAACATATTTTCAATTTTTTTTTTTTAAATGTTTTTCCTATAAATTTCCCCCTTTCATTTTATTTCTAATGTACGAGCTAAGTCAACATGTTCCGAACCCGCAAGTATATTTCTGTGTAATCTGTTTTCTTTATTTTGTTTATTTTGTTAAAAACAACTCTTATAAGACTCCAATTGAATACATTTAATGATATATAAGCAGGAAATTCTTTACTTTGATTGAATTTGATGAATGCCTAATCCTCCAATTCAATTCCCTTGAGCACAAGGTTGAAAAAATAAAAAATAAATCAGTTTTGGAGAAAGTTTTTATTGGATTGAAAGAGGAATCCTGGAATGTTTCGTCTGTTAGTTGGCTCAATGCTGCATGATTTATTTTTAGAGGCTTCTGTTAGAAATTAAGGAAAAGTATTTGTGAAAGTAGAATGTCTAATCCCCCTATTCAATTAATTGGGAAGAATTTTCTTCCGTCTCATTTTTTGTCTACCGGTAGTCTTCGATTATTTGTATGTAACCTTGTTATCCTCCAGTCAGCATGCTCTGTCTGCAATCTTCTCATTATAGAGCTGTGAATGTTCCAATAATTCTGTCCTTAAGGCCAAACAGAGATCCTTTCTCTGGCTTCAATTGTCAAATTTTGAGCCAAATTCATCATTTCTTTAAGAAAGAAAAGCTTTGGTCTATCTGTCTGTCTGGGGTGGTGTAAGGTCTTTTCTTTCCATTGAGGAAGGCAGGCAAACCCAGAAGTGAGGTCAAGAAAATGGCAAATAGAGCCTAGGACAAAGGGAGGGGGAGAGGACGGTAATTTGGGGATATTCGGAAGTGTTTACGCTGATGTGTTGTTGGGTAATGCATTGAAAGGTAGGATTATGGGACCATCAGTCTTCTGTATTGAATGATGAGGATGATGAGGTCACATTACTTGTGCCTTTGTTACATGGGTGATAGGATGAAAAGCTCTCTCTGTCAGCAGGGACAGGTTGATGACAGTTCTCTTGACATGGATCTTCAACCAAACAAATGTGAGAGAGAGAGAGTGAAAGAAAGATTAGTTGCTGAGGACAAGATAGCGAGTGACCTCTCATCTTAAGGTCACGATACTTTAAGAAATGAGACACTTTGTATGAGCTTGTCAGTCAATGAGAAAAGAAGATCAAGCACCTTTTCTGTCATACATGTTGTTTACATGTGACAAATGATTCCTTTTTATAAATCTTTCCTTATGATAACCCATGATTTATCATACATGCCTATAGCTAGGCTGGCCATCTTTTCCTATGTATTAAATGTAAAATAAATAAATAACAAAAATGGTGAGGTATGAAAAAAACTATGAATTAGAGAAATACTGAATAATTCATACTTCTAGGATTCTTTAGAATACATATACAAGAATAAAGTGAACCTTAAATTCATTATTTTTAACCAAATGAAGTTGATATAAATGCAGTGAATTATTATTCCAGTGCACACCAACAAACATGATGTGGGGGCAGTCATTGTCTGAGCTTGTTGCTATATACGGCAAGCCTTTGAAAGCTTGTGGGGTCCTGCAGAGCAATCTCAAAGTGTTGACAAATGAATGCAGGAAGACATCAATAGTCTTTTTAAAATTATATCTCTATCAGAATGGTTTTCTTTTCAAGAGGAAAATGTGTTTATCTCCAATTATGCTCAATTGCATTACAATAAGGGCATGCGAATAGAAGGGAAAGGGGTTACAATCCACACGCAACTTCTGTCTGTGCATCTATTTATTAAATACATGCATATAGAGTTTGATGTTGTATGTTAATATGTTTGTGCTCCACCAATAGCATCGGTTTTAAGTGGGCTGAGGTTATATCATGACATAAGGCTCATGGAAGGAGGTTAGATAGTAAAGAAGAAGACTTTGTAAATAATGATAGTGATAAGCCTATAATAAGATCGAAAGGCAGTCTTGGTAGAACGATTCTCTTCTTGGTCGATGGATTAGGAGAGCACTGCTGAGGGCAGTCCTACATTGTTTGTCAAATCAACAGATGAGTAGCTTCTTTTTTTATAAAGAATTATCCTTGTCGCCTTGCCTTGGAGAAATTGTATAATGTTAATAGGCCTGTTTTCATCAGCTCGAGATTGTCAAATATCCCGCTATTTGAACTATCCCGCCTGCAAATTATCCAGTTTATTTGCGTCTTCATCAGCCCGAAGTTGGAATTAGCGGGATATTTGGTCGAGATAATCATCCCAAGATATCTTGGGCTAGTTTGCAAAATATCCCGCTATTTGTCCGGTGCTTCCTTACCAGCCCGAAGACTTGCACTATGTGCGAACGCTGAGCAAAATTTCTTGAGCTCGAGTTTCAAGTTTGGAGGTCAAATCTCAAGCTGATGAAGACACAATTTGTAACTTCGGGATTATTAGCAGGCTATTTGGCAATCTCGAGCTGATGAAGACAGGCCTAATGATAAAGACAGGCCAAATGATAAATGAAAGTTTCTCAAGGTCTTGTGATATGCTCATTACGGTATGTCACATGAGAAATGTAGAGGTAACCATGGAAGTAAAATATCAAGATTTTTATTGAAGTCTTCTTCTTTTGGCAAAGAAACAACACAGGCAATAAAAGACTCCATACAATTGTTGTTCACTTGCTAATTACAAGGTATTATTATCGTTGATGATAGAGAGTTTGTTCATTTTAAGGTCTGCATTTTCATGACAATAGATAACCTTTCTCTCAGAGCATCCCCTGCCCAGCAGCTCAGAAACATAGCAACGCTAAGCCAGGGCCAGCAAAACAAAAATAGCAAGCGAGGAAGAAAATATATTCTTGAAGTAACATGAATAAATTGTCACGTCTTCGGGCTGGCCGAGTGACCTTGCTCCATCTTTACCGCTGTGTGCATTGAGCCAAAGAAAAGGATGCGAATGTATTTTTTAATCAATAATGTTGAAAGGATGTGTAAGGTGATGTGGGGTTACGCAACCTGTTTGTAATCGGTTTTCCTTTGAAGTTTTGCCACCAAGGCATTTGCTTGGGTATCTTTTGTGTTGACTGAGGACATGAAGTATCCCAAACAAGGACACGTAAGGACAAGAGCTGCGGCTTAATGGAGAAAGAATTAGAAGAGAAAGATGGAAATAAAAAAATAGATCAGGGACATCTTGTTTTTCTATCTACTCTAAGGTTGAAATGCTCCTCTTTTTAACATACTTCAATTTATCGTAATGGCCTATACTGATATTTATGTTTAAACTTATTCCATATTTCTTTTTATCTCTGTTTCCTTCTTGCTGTTAAATTCTTTCTGTACAATTTGCATCGTCTCAATTTCTCTTCCTAAGTTTCTACCCCCTCCCCCCCCCCCCCTCCCTGTGTTATGTATTACATTTCTTATGGTTTGCCTATTCATTAACCATGCTGCTGCCCCCCTTCATTCTCACACTTCTTTTTCTTCTTTTCTCTCACTCTCACTCTCACTCTCCTCACGCTCTCTTCTCTTTCTTACCTATATGTACATGCACCTAATAGCCTGCTTTACTCACTCCATCTTCAATTGTCTCTTCTTTCTTTTATCTTATCTTCTCTTTCTCTGTTCTATACTCTCACCTAGGTAGCTTACCCATTTCCTATCCTATTTTCTTCTCTTCTTTTTTTTCCTTCTTCACATTTCTGTATTATCCTACATTCTATTTTCTCAACCTTTTCTAGCTATCCAATCCTCTATCATGTTTTTCAAGCCCTCTCTCTCTCTCTCTCTCTCTCTCTCTCTTTTTCTCTCTCTCTCTCTCTCTCTTTCTCTCTCTCTCTCTCTCTCTCTTTCCCCCCTCTCCATTCATGTTAAGATTTAATCCTCGTTGAATAGAATCAATGATAGTAAGGTCATAAGATGTCCTGAAGGGATTAAAAACTAAGGTCAACTCACTGAATGCTCGACAAACATAAACCTTTTAAGGAGGAGAATAGTCGGGCCTCCTCTTTCTCTTTACATCATCTCTTCTGTCTACATTTTCCTTAAGGGGAAATTGGAAATGATCTGCAAATCATAGTTCCATCCCAATAATTATTGTATGTGTTATGTCTGCTTCAACCTGGAATATTTTATATTTGTGCAATTACTCAGAAAAAACTCCACAAAGATGTAATTTAGAAAGATACTTTTCTTGATCTTTGTAACAGTAATTATGAATAAAATTGTCCATATTCATTGAAAAATTAATAAAGGGAGCAAAGTGAAACAGCAAAATTCTTGTTTTAAACACCATATTAATCATCATTTTGTTTAAAGGTATAGACCAGTTTTGGAAATGCCCCACCCCCCACCCCTCTCAAAAAAAAATGATATGGAAGCTCTTATAACCAATCATGTGAAAGAATATGTTTTGACTAATACGTGATGATAACAATTTTGCCGGGAAGTCGCCTACTAATTGCTATATTTGGTAAATTATTATATCTATCCGGACTAGATAGATTCGCATAGTCCCATATATATCCTTCTGTGTAAAGTGCTTGTAACTTTACCAAGACTGGGCCAAATTTCTTATCATTTTGATGATTCCAGAACCTTGCAGTACACACCAATACTTTTATGCTATATGATCAACCTTTTCTGATCGATTTCACAAGATATCATTTACAATGCAATCGCATGACCAGAACTGGTCTATACCTTAAAACCTGGTATTACTAAGACTTTCAAAAGTGTTTAACAGTATCTTTGAAATAGTGACAAACGTTTTGATCAGAGTTTGCATGACTTGAATGTTTTGGGAATGGATGTGATACTACTGAAATATTAACATTATTTCAATTAGTTAGTAGTAGTTCGAAAATGTTGAATTCTTAATTATGTTATTCTAAGTTATAATGTATAATTCAAAAAGAAGAAAAAAATACTTAGAGACCTGGGCCCGTATTCAATAAACTTCTAAGACATTTTTCTTAAGTCTAAGAAAATTTGTCTAGGTTAAGAAAGTTGCCTCAGCCGTATTCTAAACACGTAAAGCAGTTTGTCTTAGCTAAGACGAAAGATAAGACAAATTCTTAGACCCGATGACGTCATGTTGGAAAGTTAAAGTGGTCGACTCGAGCAAATTAATTACAACTCAATTTGCCTATGTAATTTGCGTGTTAAAATAAAAATCGCACCGCACGAAAATTATACACTAACGTGTATGGGAGATAGAGCGTAAGAGAGGAATGATGCTCACATATTTGTTTCGGGCTTGACCAACTGACACTAAAACAGTCTAGTCAAGACCCCCTGAGGCTAGATCTAACATCCACTGTAAGCTTCTTATACTTTTCTGTCAAACATCTTCGAAGAGCCCAACCTGGCTTTCTTATGTCGCAGCCGCAGGGTCTGTGAGTATGAAGGGAGCGCCATCGCTAGGCGGCCGAGCAGCGCTAGCATTGGATTTGGAGCTACCCTTTGTTTTACATCGACTAGGGCAGGCATAGCCTACTGTTTTGCTAGCCTAAAATTAATCAAATGGCTAAATGTAACCTTTATCAGACTCATAATATAACAAATTTTGTCTCACCTAATATTATGCCGATTGCACATTATTCCCTATTTCCATATTTTAGTGCCAAAGACTAATAAAGTAAGAGACGGTTTCTTTATATATACGACAGCCATGTCATAATTTAGTGTTATGTAGATATACGCTAGTACTCGTTTAGTTGTTGTACAAACAAACAGAAACAAGTACAATGCCTATATATGGCGCTCCTGCGCGCTGCGTCGTCGACGCTGTATATATATACGCGAAGCTTACGTTGATATAGGTCAACTGGTAACCTGCGCTCGCGGTGCATGCATTTTTTTTTATTCCATTTGATCGAAACCCAAAGCTTTTGCTTGCAGCAGCATTAGCTGCAGGTGCCAAAGCCCTATTTAAGCATCCTTGTAGTATGCTTAAATATAGGGTAGATTTCTTACTTATCTTAGACATCTCGATTGTATTAGAATACGACATGCTATTTAAGTCCTTTTTCTTAGATAAAATCTAAGAATTCTTCTTAATCTTAAGGCAAATTTCTTCGTCCCCAATGCTGTTATAGAATACGTTTTTTGGCTAAGATTTTTTCTTAGCCAAAATTTAAGAAAAAGTACTTAGATTTCATGCTTAAGAAGTTTATTGAATACGGGCCCTGATGTGTAATATGTTTTGGCTTTAATCTTAATCTTGTCTTATTCTCTATCTCTACAGTGGTACTCAACGAGAGTCAACGCAAGGCAAAGAGAGCGCTGATACAAGAGAATCGTGAGAAGCGAGGCAGAGAAGAGATGTTGAGACAGACCGGTCTAATTGCTAATAATCAGCTAACAGATCATGAAGAGGCGTTGATCAGAGCTATCTTGGTAGCTCATAAACAAACCAGTCATATGTACAGGAGAGAATCTAGCTCAGGAGAAGAGGTTTGTCTCTTTAATATATATAATCATTCTTTGTTATACTATATATAACTACCACAACACCCCCCCCCCCCCTGCCCTCCCCTCTCTGTTTTGCTTTTCCCCTTGGTCCTTTTTGTCAAAATATCTCAAGTTCTATTCCATGTTAACTGTAGTCTGTCCCTTTTGTCACAATTTCACCTATGTTTATAATATGTAGGCATAAGTAGTGACATACATGAAACGTGGGTCCAACCATTGGGGAGAAGGGGCACCGGAGTCATGAGTCTCTGATGAGGGAGCTTTTTTTTAAAGTAAATGCTCTTGGGGCGGAACCTAGAGGAGTTAATGTAAAGAAGGATTCCTTTGTCATTTTGATAACCCAAATGAAAAGTGCAATTGAATTCCATTACTTCGATACCTACTTTCACTCCACCACAGCTGTTGCCATGGTAATTGAATGCTTTCATCAGTTCACAGATTAATGTGTAGATTGATGTTACCTTAGAGACTGTTTACATTGCTATACCTATCATCTAGGGCCACATGTTAGCCCACAGGCCACCCAAGGGATTGTTTGCATTGCTAAGCCTGTCACTTCAGGCCAAGGCAACATCACACATGGTCATGTGAAGTTGAAGATATTTATGTCATCTCAAGACTTCTTGGTCATCTTAAACAGCTCATAATAAACATCCCCTATCCAGTCTGGATACTGAGCTATGTGGGGGTTAATGTCAAAAACCAAAGTGACCATGGGTCATCAAAAATACTACAAGTGTAACTTTGTGAATTCTTTTGTTTGCTGATTTTCATAGTATTTATTAACAGCCCTACATTTTACCTCCCATATTGAAGGTTATTTTGTTGACCTTTCCAGAGGAAGTTCCTAGAATATTTGCTAAAAGCAGCATTTAGAATACCTGTACATGTTTTTCTTGTACTTGTTTGATACATGTATTAGTCTGCAGAATACTAGAACTTCAAAGGAGTAGAAGTCTCCTGACTTAATTTTCTTTAAATAAGTGAGATTTTAAAGGTACTATGTCCCATTTGCAGGCCAAAAAAATGAAAAAGTTAAATTCCAACCGCATTTGAAAGATAATACTTATTTAGAACTTCCCTAAAAAAGGTGGGGCTTGAAAATGTCTTCAATATAGAGCCCAAAAGTAATAGTCTCGATTTTCAGACAATTGTACCGAATGGTCATACGTTTTATGCTGCGCAAAGATTCAATCAGTTTAATCTTGGCCATCACAAGAAGTGGGTTATTGATGTAGACAAATGCTCATGTACCCTTTACAACTCTTTTCATGTACAGTATGTTATTACCAAAGAAGAAAAAAAGCCAGTCAGTCACTCAATAGTGTCTGACAGTGAAGTCTAGCAAGTAAACGGGTTTCCTTGCATAATTTGAATATGAGGACACTGCTTACGTTTAAATTTCACAGATAGGACATACATGACATATTCATAATCCCTGCAAAGTTCTACAGAATTTGAGGTTGGCTGCAAAAGGGACATAGTACCTTTAAAGGTGAATTTTTACTTGAAAACATTCATGTACAAATGTAGCTGCAATGTAACCCTATTTTCATTCTTACTTTTTACTCTTGTCAAATCTTTTCATCTGGGATTTCAAGTATTCTTTAGGGATTACAATTCACAAGGTTTCCCTGATCATTAAGACCCTTTCCATTACAATTGGCGATCCTACATTTGCTTCAGATTTTATTTAAAATGAATTGACATAAACCTAAAAAGGCAGGAGGGAGAATCTGACCCTCCCCCAAGCTTGACAGGCATCGTGATAGATTTCAAGGATGGTACCCATCATCATCATCATCTTTATCTCCTATATATAGAGTGAACCTGATAGCAAGAAACAGAAGTTGGAAGATGAGAAACCCTTGTCCGAAATCATGACGCCCTCTATAGTCAAAGTGGTGGAGTTTGCCAAGAGAATACCAGGATTCATAGGTGTAAGTAGCATCTCAATGTGATGTCAAACACTGATGATATTTGTTCATGTAAAGTTTGCTTGTCTTCAAAATTAATTGGACTCCATGGAAGAACAGAGCCATTAGGTTAATGGCTCTGAAATGGACTATCCAACCATTTTATCCTTCTATTATGTTATATAAGTCCTTGATTTGATAAATTGTGATATTGTTTTTGGAAATAAAACAAACAAAAGATACAAAAGTACAAAAGCAATACAAAAAGTGTCAGGCAATGCATCACACATAGAAACTAGAAATTGTGAGCAAAATATTGATAATTTCATAGCTGTTTAATGAGGAAAATACATTTCACTGTTTTGAGTATGTTATTTATCCTTTTGAGAATTGTTTCTTACAGCTATTCCAGTAAAAATATATTTCAATGATTATATGTTTTTGCAAAGAGATATCAAATTGTAATTTTTCAGTAAATGTCACCAATCTTTATACACATAAAGACAGTATCATATAAATCATTGGATTTTTTCACACCATTTGTCCGGGTGTGTGGGTCACAAATATTCTTTAATAATAATAATAATAATAGATAATATTTATGAAGCGCATAAGAAACTGTAAATTTCTCTATGCGCTTTACAATCATAACAAATTTGAATATATAAACAACATTAATACAACAATAAATAACAAAATAGAAAATGACCATCAATCACAGGATTTAGAGAGTAATATATTCTTTTTCTAAAACGCTCTTTTCCAGCTCCACCATGATGATCAGATCTTACTACTGAAGACATGCTGCATGGAGATCATGTGCTTGAGGATAGCACAGAAGTTTGATCCAGACAGTCAGAAGCTGATCCTGTCCAACGGTCTCAGGGTCGGCAAGTCCGACATGGATCATGGTGTCCTTAGCGAGCTCATTGAGCCCATCTTTGATTTTGCAGTCAGTATGTCTAGATTACAACTCACAGAAACAGAGATGGCCCTACTAGCTGCTGTGTTACTGATTGCGGGAGGTGAGCAAGATAGAAACAAATGCTGTTTTAACATTTTGTATTCCACTTCTCAGTACTTTACACAATTACCATTGTATTCCTAGGTTACCAATTAACTGAAATTAATACAAAGCCCAAAATGTCCATTGATATTAGCTATGAGAAATGCATTGTATACAAAATTTAATCAATCCCAACTTGTGAACATTTTTAATAGAAAATTCCATCCAAATTGATATGGGTTTCAAGGTTATCAAGAATGCCAAAGATGTATAACCAGAAATATGGAATTCTTCTTAAAAGTCATTTTACCAAAACTCTTCAATGATTTTTCCCAAACATTTTGGAGTAGATGTATGCATGATTAAACTAAACTAAAAAGTCTTCACACAAATAAATGTGAAATATAGTTATTTTTCAAGCCTTAGTCAGAATCCATATTGAGAAGACAGTGACTTTAAAAGGCTAATTTTCCACTTTGCAGTCAAAATTAATGAATTTATTTCTTATGCTTGTTTTTTTTTACAGACCGACCAGGCTTGAAGGAGGCTAAGTTGGTGGAGACATTACAGGACAGCTTGCTGACTGCCTTTCAACATTTCATCAATGAATCCAGGCCTAAGACACCTGTCCACTGGGCTAAGATACTCATGAAGGTAAGTTTACAAGACTTACAAATATCTTTTTCGTAATATATATACTGTAGATGTATATGTAAATACAAGAAGACCTATGAAAATGTGTTTTCCTAGTAATTTTCCTGTAATTTGGAGGCCTACAGATATATTGACTTGTAAATCTGTCTTGTTGCATAGTACCAGTCATTTGGTGCTACCAGATAAATTACATTAAATCACTGGAGAAATAAGTATGTTTCAAAAAAGTTGACAGGACAAGATATTTCACTGTTACAAAGTGGGATGTTGTTCTACTATTTAGATCCTGGGGGGGGGGGGGGGGGTTTCATAAAGCTGTTCGTAAAGTTACGCATGACTTTACGAATGACTTGTATATGAAAAGCCAAATGGGATGCTCAATCATTATTGATTTTTATTTATTAAGTTGAACTTTGCAGATGTAGATTAACATTCTTATTATAACAAAAATTTTTAATGCAAAGTATATTTTTTGCCATAATTTAATTGAGGTTATTGGAAATATCAGAAAAAATCTGGGCATCCTGTCTGGCACTTCATATACAAGTCGTTCGTAAAGTCATGCGTAACTTTACGAACTCTTTATGAAACACCCCCCAGGTATATTAGAAAATATCTTTCACCTGAGGAAAGTCTTGATTGAACTTATTTGTCATTTATTGATTGAAAAATGATTAATCTTGATATGGATATAAATATTAATCAAACTTGATCTTTGTACTTTTCAGATCACTGACCTGAGGACAATCAGTGCCAGACATGCTGAGCGCATCATGTGTATCAAATTGGACCGACCAAACGAGATCCCTCAGATATTCCTGGAGATGTTTGATGATAATGCTTTGGTCTGATCGAGTCACCCTATTCCTCCTACCTCACATCCAACCCTTGAAATAGATAACCAAATCCATCACAAGCAGAAACTAGTCTGTCCTCTTCATTCCGCATAGAATCTACTACATGATATCCCTGTCACACCTTCAGACCTATCGTTAACCAACTAAGCTAATCAGGGTGATCGGAGTTTTAGTTTGGTCTGCTGTCGGTCTGGTAGCAGTCCATATAGATCATTGATAGCATTTGAAAGTGGTGATTATTTTAGCTAAGAAAGCATAAATGCTTGTTAGTAAGCAACCAGAAGACCGAAGGCTTTAGGTCCTCTCCAAGGGACCTGGTAATGAGGATTAATGCCTTACCAAAGGGCACTATCGCATTGCCTTGGTTTCGAACCCGGCTCACCAGATTACAAGACCACTGCTCTACCGACTGAGCTATCGCGCCTCAATGGTGTGACTGGAATAAGAAGGATGAAGCAGGATCCAAATCAACTCAATATTGCACGGAAGTGTGAACCATTCACATCCCGTTGTTGAAGAAGCAGAGGGTATTCCTAGGTTATACTGCTCTATCCAGAATCAGGTAGGGTAGGGAGTGGTCTTTGAGAGTAGATGATGTGTCTGTTCTACCATTGCTGCCTATCCTTGCTGCCCTCTCCTCTTATCTCAACGGTCGTCATACTACTCCATCCACACTTGATTGAAGTTTTCTATATTTTTTTCTGGTTAATTATTCATGTTTTAGGTTTTATGAAAGGAGATGTTGGCTAGACTCATGCTTGTAGATACCTAAACAAGTTCGTCTCAGGAATATTATGTTAATTATTATAATGTATTTGGAGGAGAAAACTCCATATCGTCAAGATGTGAAGTAGTTCCAATACTCCATGTGGTGTATACACAAACTTGTTTGATGGATGATTCGTGTGAGAAGTGGCATCTCAAGAAATATCCTCATCATGTGTTTGTTTTTCTACTCTAAAGATTGTTACATGTATATCGGTAATCCTTTCCATGCCAAATAATCCCCCTGTTCACTTTCACGCAGCAGTAATTGGCTGAAATCACTCTCATCTTAGTTTTACAGATAATTTAGAATGATTTGATCATACATGTGAGAAAATGCATGAAAGTTCTTGTTAGTTTTAAATAAAATTGTAAAATATATATAATGCACAAGGTTGCATTATGTTTCTTCATCATAATGGAGGGACTTGTATTTCTTGCTAAATTTCTTTGTTCTTGTTTAATGTTGGTGTGTAGAGGACAAAAGAATCTTTTCAGGAGTAATACCATGTAAGAAGGAATAAGTAAAGAAGTACAAACAGACGACAAATGTAAGCGCTGCTCAAAGCAAGCAGGGTGATAATTCCTATCATTAAACACAGGTTTTACTCACTTGTCGTTGCAACAGACAATTTACTGAAGCTGAATTAGACCCTCCTACACTGGCATGGTTAGGATTAACCGATGAAGAATCTCAGTAAAGTTATATTATCAGGTGATCAGATGACATTATTTGTTTCCATGGTAACCGATACCTCTCAGGGAGTGGTCAGTTTGATATGATTTCTGATCATACCATCTGCAGAGAACCAGAAGGATGTTAACTCTATGTAAGTCATACCAGCTAATGTCCTTCTGGCTCTCTGTAGAGAACAGGTGCATGCAAAGAAGCATTTACTATGAAATATGAGAAGTATATATTTATAAACATACTGGTGGTTGTCACAAATTGTATATCTTTTGGAGACAATATTTTGGTGATTTGTATATAAACAAAAAGTAACAAAATATTGGATGGTTTAAGCAAGGGGAACATTTATTGTAAATTTTGAACTACTCTTGTAGTAATCTTGCCAAATAATCCCAATTGTTAATGTTTCAAGTTCAAAGGGCAAAAAAAAGGGTAAACATTAGATTAATTAATAGAAGTGTTTATACATGTAGGTTTTGCTTTATGGAGTCATTTTTTGTGGAATTGTTAGGACATGATAATAATAATAGTGGGTTCTTGACACTCCTGGCGCTCCTGATTATTACCCTGGCTTTAGCACGGCTGCCATTACGGCGTTCTAGCATTTCAAGGAATTAATTCCTGCCAGGTACCCATTTACATCACCTGGGTTGAGTGTGGCAAATGTAGATCAATGTCTTGCCAAAAGACATTAGTGTCGCGGCCATCGTTTCAAAGAGATCATTACTCCAATCAATTTATCAGTATTCCAGCTATTACCAAATAGATGTTAATGACTCTTGCTATGTTTTTGGTTTGTTTCAATCATCCTAGAGAGTGCAAAATAGAAGAGGAAATTTCTACATTCAAATAATAGAATTTAACATCATAGTTTTCCTTTGGTTTAAAATAAACGAGCGAATACCTCAGGGGAATAACAAAAAGTCACAGTTTGGCTCTGTGTATAATGTTTATGTATATCTAAGCGGCATCAGAAACACGGTATTTCACATGGAATAGCTTTCACTATATCTATGGCCGCCATGATAGGCAATCTACCCTTTTTTGTGTGACCCCATTTTGACCAATCGTGTTGCAAGATTCTAGGTATGATGGATGTAGAATAGACCCTTAATGTTGATATGTTACGCCTAAACACCTCGGTGATAGTGGAGAACAGGGGTAACATAATGAAGTTATTTTCTTGCCATTTGTAGGCAAACAATTTATTCATCAGTGGCATGAAACATGTTTTTGATTGAGAAAGTGTCAAACATTTATGTCAATATTTAGAGTATCATTATCATATTATATATTATTACATGTATCTTCGTGAGTGTTCTCACTCGTACAAATGAAGAATAAACTTCCTGTGTGTTGTGTGTGAATAGTTTGTTTAAATATATATATATATATTATCTAATCTCTATGTTTTTACATTTGAGATATGAAAATCAATCATAAAAAAACAATTATCAGGGATTAATATCTTCTAATTTTTGCCTTAAAATTGTTTGGCAACATACATGTTGCTTTTAAATTCTATAAGTAGTTAGTATTATATGAAGATATGCCTCTACTTACTCAAAAACAGATTCCTATGGACAAAAAAGCAATTGTATTAAAACAAAATTACAGGGTATGTCATTTTTCTTATATTGTGTGCTAGGTTTAAAAGAGGTTGGTGTATATGTAGAATCCTTGATTTTCCCTCTTCTGTGCAAAGTCTAACAAGAGAGCTATAAGCATGGATTCAAAACGGCAGTATACAATGATATAGGTCTTCTTTTAAAAGATATGGCCCTCTGGAAAAGATATTGAAAGTTTTCTTGATAAATATAAAATGGATTACCGGTAAGGCAGTAAGGTTTCATAGATGGCTTTTTAGCCTATTCATCATTTGAGACATTTTAATTTGGGCTTCAATGGAATTACTTACAATTGAATTTGTATAATTGCGATTTTCTATATTCAAAGTTGGTAACCATTGCAATCTAAAGATAATTTTTTAAGAGTTTTTGAACGTACCGGTAAAGATGTGAAGTCAGAACTCAGAACACATCTAGTAAGCTTTGTTCAAAGTTGTACAGTATTATTACATGAATTGCTGGACTTCATAACAAATTATACGAGAATGTATGATTTAAGATCAGTGGATTAGTGTGCTTTCAAGCTCATTTGACCATGTATCAAATTGGACACTGATTAAATTAGTTATCTGAATGTATGTCTGTGGTATCATCACTGTTGTAAATCTTATCTGAAAGTTTTTTTCTTGAAATCCACCATAATCTACCTCATAGTTTAGTAATCTACTTTGAATTCTTTGTTTGCTATAGCTCATTTGTTATACCTCATTCTATGTGAAGCTAGGATAGAAATAGTTATTATTCTTCTCTTTCGTGGAAATGTATCATCAGGGATCAATGCTGAATGTGGGCAAGTCCAGTGGTCATGTGTAGTCCCATACATTGCTAAAAACTGTGGTATAATGGACATGAACTGACACCATTACTATGATGTTGCTTGTTACTAGGCTGATCAAAGCTCTAGCATGGCTCACAAATTAATACCATCATCAAATATTTGAACTCTGATTATAGGTCAAAATAGCTTGGACTTGCCCCTTTAGTTTTATGTTAATACTGGGTGTATTTAGAAGAGTATTATACAGGTTTTTGTATGACGAGGGAGTTGTGATTTCGCAACTTTCTATTATTTTCTAAACTTTATTGTCATTATATGTCATGATGTTGTTCGTATGTCGGGTCAACCCATCTTCTTGGTCTCCCTTGAAGTGGATAATTGTATATATTATGAGGGACTGAAAAGTGAATGTGGTGGTTTTTGTCAATTTTGAGGCATAGCACCGTGACCATCTCTTAACGTTGTTAGTGTAAAACATAACTGAAAATTGTGTCATGGAGAATTTAGTCAATAATTTTGTTCTGAAACATTGAGATCATGTGTTTGCACAATTCTAAAATAAAGCCATATATGCTTACTGATTTGTGCTCATGTAAGTGTGAGGGGAAATCATATTGTAAAAATCATTGAAATTAACCAGTTTGATACACAATTCAAAAGTGACAGTAATTTAGTAACGGTTGCATCAGATTATCATGAGGATAATGATGTCAAATACAGGGTACAGATTCCAGTGTTTATGCACGTGTGTGATTATCATCATCATGTATTCAGTATTCTGTTTTGTATAAAATGGCCAAATCATTTTACCCACCAAAGTATGTAGGCTCGTGACATCAATAACGCAATTTCCTTAATTTCATCACGTTACTTGTCTTATCAGTAGGGTAAATGAAGACCACAGCTTAAATTTAGAATGAACTTTTTAGATTCATTTCATTATGCTTGGTTTATAAGAGATATTTATCTATCACAATATTTATAGGCCTCATACTTGGATTAAAGATGTAAGAAGAATGCTTGCTTTTGATAGGCTATGTTTTAATTACCATGTTATTTATACCATTTATGGAGAGATGCGGTTCAGAGTTTATTTAACTTTATGACAAGTGTGATCCCAAAGAATCTTGAGCAGCTGAAAACAATTCATAAACAAAATTTTGGATTCTAAAAGTGTGTGCTAAACATATTTGTATCTTGCTGTGTGAATAGTTAGAGCATGACAGTTAGTACAGTATATTGAAATTCTTGTTATACCTTGCTTTATGTTCTCCTCACCCCTGCCCAACAATCCACACCCCTTCCCCCTCTCCCCCCCCCCCCCCCCCTCTCTCTCTCTCTCTCTATCTCTCTCTCTTTCTCTTTCAAGGGGGAAAAAGTAATTAAAATAAATATATTTAACAAATTTGAATTCAGTCACTAGAATCGCTATCAGTATTTGATGCCACAGTTATACTGTAGTACAATGTACAAAAAGTAGTGCTTCATCATAGTTAAAGAAATTGATAAATTGATTGCTCTTTCATTTCTTAACAGAGAATTTTAATGTGACAAAATACAATTTTTCAGAATTTCAAAATATAAGCACATTTTAATCATATACATGTATTACAAATGTGTACATTAATTAAATCTTACAAGGTATTTGTATCTTCAAATCATTATATTTGTATGTTGGAATATTGAGTATTTACTTCTTGTATTAAAACACACAGGCAGCTGCAAAGATAAAGATGTTAGTATTGGAGTATGTTATGATCCTGACAGAATATGACAATGTTTATGTTCACACACCAAAGAAAGTGTAATCTAGTATGTGGGCTATGTTAGGGGGAGCATTCATTTATTTCGAATGAAATTTAGGCTAAACTTGGCAGACAAATATGATGGAGCTTTAAAGGTATTGATTATGATTAGTTTTGTCTACCCTTTCAACTGGGCTCCATCTTACTTTGTTTGTCAATTTATACTTTATTTATACTTTTTTTTATTTATCCATGCTGTTATCAATTCAATTAAAAGCTAGTGAATGATGACATCAGTTTCATCATGGAATGTTTGAGAAAGTAACTACATGTATGTTGCCTACACTTGGACATACTTGGTCTGTAGGCTATTTAAGGCCAGAAAATTGCCTCTTTCATCTTTTTCAATTTTCCTTTATTTTAGAAGTAACAGCTTTCTAGTAAATGTGGAGGTTTCAGGTATTTTTTATTTTTGGGGGACATCTTTTTTCATTTGTTTGTAATAATGTCCAGGAATATTGTTTTTGTCTCTCAGTTTGTTGGTTTGTTATATGTTGTTGTTTGAAAACAAAAAAAGATATACCTCATTTTTGTACATAATATAGAAAATTATTGGTCAGTAATATTACTGTGTGTGAAAGGGAAATTAGGAGACCAAAGTCTTTGAAAGAACTGTTCTGTTGGGTATATAACTGTGTATATAGCCGTATATTGTTGTGTTCCTACACATTTTGCATGTTATGTATCAGATGTGTGATTGTCTTGTGGTCAGCTATTTCGCTGGCCTCTATGAAGTGTTATAGATGTCAACAGGGGTTGGGGCAGCGAACTAAGACGATACGGGTAAAATGTTATAAGCTGCTGCCTGTCTGATTGTTTATATGACTATTGTTTATGTCTTGTAAATTGCTTGTCGGAACTATATAATAAACTCTACTTGGTGAAGAAGTAAATGAATCTAATTTCTTAAGTGTGTGTTGTTGAAATCACATGTGCCTTGCTTGAGCCTTGTTGTTGCAATGTTATGAGAGAAGAGTGTTGGTTAAAGATCAAGGGAACAAAAAATATATTTTCTTCATTTTCCAATTTTGGATATACTGTACATGTGAGTGATTACAGTGAAACCTACTTTAAAAACCACCTGTCTATAAAGACTTTATTTCTCATTTCCCTCAACAAAAAATTCTCATTGAATCCCAAATTAAGGTTACCTGTAAATAAAAACAACCTGCCAAAAAAGACCACTTTTCTTGTCTCCCTTGAGTGGTCTTTATAATCAGGTTTCACTGTATTTCCCTTATTTGTAGTGGGTTTTTCTATAATGATACATGTAAATATTGTGTTTTGAACGATTCACTTGAGGAATTATGGAAGAACAAATGTTACTTATAATAATACACATGCTTTTGTTCATGATGCTATATCTCAAAAATTGGGAATTCCCAAAGGAGTGTTGTGTATCTAGAGAAAGAAACAATTTGTAGAGATAAGTCAATGTTTATAGCTTTCAAAGTTGATAGAGAGGAGGGGATGAGAGAATAAAAGAGCGAGAGGTGGGACCAATGGAGGAGAAAGAGATGAAAAGAAAAGAGACAAACAAATTTGGTTACCACATTAAGAAGGTACTTGCAAACTCTGTATAATTGCAATTGTCCCCTTGATTGTTTGGCATATATGTAGCACAGATGTCTGATGCCATTGTATATGAAACTATGACTTGACCACGATTCCTTCAACAAGCAGAACCTTCACCAGAGACTTCTATGATCTGCTTATTTCATAAATGCACGAGGTCATACTCATGATCTCTCTCTCTCTCCCTCTCTCACACTCACCCTCCCTTACCCCCCCCCCCTTCTCTCTCTCACCCCTTTCGCTTTCAACTTAGAAAGCTATCAGCATCGACCTGGCTCTACTCTACTCTACCCTCATTTAGCTTTAAAGGTACTATGTCCCATTTGCAGGCCAAAAAAATGAAAAAGTTAAATTCCAACTGCATTTGAAAGATAATACTAATTTAGAACTTCCCTAAAAAAGTTGGGGCTTGAAAATGTCTTCAAGTGGGAAAATAATGACTATTAGTTGTCAAATCGACTTTAGGGCTATAGAGCCCAAAAGTAATAGTCTTGATTTTCAGACAACTGTACCGAATGGTCATACGTTTTATGCTGTGCAAAGATTCAACCAGTTTAATCTTGGCCATCACAAGAAGTGGGTTATTGATGTAGATGAATGCTCATGTACCCTTTACAACTCTTTTCATGTATGTAATTACCGAAGAAGAAAAAAAAAGCCAGTCAGTCACTCAATAGTGTCCGACAATGAAGTCTAGCAAGTAAACAGGTTTCCTTGCATAATTTGAATATGAGGACACTGCTAACGTTTAAATTTCACAGATAGGACATACACGACATATTCATAATTCCTGCAAAGTTCTACAGAATTTGAGTTTGGCTGCAAAAGGGACATAGTACCTTTAATGGTACTTTTGAAAATACAACTTTTGAAAATAATCAGCCCTAGAATTATTATGAGAATGGTATGAATATCTTTTGAAATTACGTCTGTACAACTTAGTGATTGCTAGTTCTTATTTCAGAATTATTCATGCAGGGAATTTTGTTGACTTTCTATCATTCTTAATCCAACATGAACATTGATTTTTCCTTACTAACGGTTGATCTTTTATCTCTCATGGGGTTGCTTTTCTTACATTCTAAACTAACCTCTTCCTGAAGTACAGTTATATCAAAATAACAGTACTCTTGAAATAAGTCACTTATTCACACAATTAAACACCAAGTAAAAACCAACAATTCTTGTCATGTAACAAATACATGTAGATATAATTTAATGACATGTGGTAAGTTATAATGGAATGAGAATCTTATAATTCATGAGCATGCCCGATAAAAAAAACGTTCATAAAAAAAAAATACTTACATACAAGTCATACGTGCTATATAGCATGTCTTCTCTTTTCTCATCATCATACAAAGCACAACTTGAAATATGGTATTATCTGCTCAGTACAATAGGGCAGAAACATGTGGCAGTAAATGAGTCACTGGATTTACTGTTTTAAAGTCAGTTTCGTGAACTTACACATGACAAACTTCCTTGCTGTAATGTAGTGTCGCATTGTCTTACAATGTACAATTCTCACACACTAAACAAATTATGCAATGCTAGTAATGTAATTAATGTAATATGAATAATACATACAAACAACAGAAGAAATACATACTGTGCCAAATTTTGGATGCACTTCTGCTAGACAAGGACATGTCTATTAATTTCACTCAAGAGAAACACAAAAAGTGGCCACTGCAGACAGGTGGTCTCTATAGAGGGGTTGTTCAAAATACTTGTCGCTCTCAAAGCACTACCGGGTATTCCTTAATGTTAATTATTGCTTGTAATTTGTTTGCACAAGAAAGGGACCAGGTAGATAAAGAAATAGTATGAAGTGAAGTGATTCCATATATATATATATATATAAATATATTTAAAAAACTGTAGTACTTATAAAAGTATCAAACTTGCCATTATACATGGGATACTAAATATATATTATGCATACATAGGAAATACATGTATAACCCTTGCAACATACATGTGTAGAACTGCATGTATTACAGATAAATGTACATGTATTACATTTTCTTATATGAAATCTAATGCAATTAGTGCTTAAAAAATGGCTGCCTCATTGGCAAATTTACATCTCACTTGAAGAAAAAAAAATACAGTTTTCTTTTGGAATTATCTCATCTATATCATTTGGTCATAAATATACCATGTTTTCCGTTTAACTCTTAAGCTGCCACCCATACAATGCACCCAGTGCCACAGTGCTAATCTCCTGTGTGCCAAGTTAATTTTAAGGTTGGTTCAAGTGCGTGTTATTTAAATCTTTACAAAAAACAAATCGCTGAATTAATCGACAAAATCCAATCTGACTGTTGTATACAAAGACGCGTAATCCAAAGCCGATAATCTGATGCACGCGATGGTACTTTCAATAGCGCTGTAAAAGCACTCAGCACTGTGCAATGGGCATGAACAATGACTGTTATTACATATGCTTGCTAGCGTGCACAAGGCAGTCACACGGTAGCGCGCTCGCGTGCACAGAGCACTATAACAATAGCGCGCTAGCAGCCTCATGGCAGGATATGAGTTAAGAGGGTAACTGTATAAGGACTCAAATTCATTCACCTTTATATAAAAAGGATAACATTTCGGTATTCCTCTCTCAGTTTTATGTGTTGCAGGTGGTGTGCAAGTTAGATGTCTCGTAAACCACGCCAATGACACAATTGTATGTATTGTGCCACGGACCCGAGTTGAAATTTAAATACTTTTTGTTATGACTATTACATTGATTACAGATATATAGGATATAAAAATGTAGTGAACATACAAAATAGTACAGATTTATCAACTAGATATCCGCACTATAGAACAAACTTATTGCATAGATGTAGAATGTGGAATGAATCAATATCACTTTGAGAACAATTTGCAATAAAATATACTTAAAATTTGAGCTACATGAACCCTACAATCATATATATCAAAAGAGCAAATATTTGCATTCTTCTTACAGTTTCATACAATTATTACTTTAACAATTGATTAAATACAAGTACTCAAAATATGCAAATGATACTATAATTTTTATTCAATAAATGCATATAAAGTATTACCTATACGTATGATATAATTCTCTGATTTATATACAATTCAGACCCGGAGTACACTGACCCGTACATACTTATGCTTATTGCACGACTTCAGCTAGTTTAATATAACATTAGATGAAGATGCAAGCAGCTCATTCTGTAAAATGCTTTTAGGGTAACTGATCTTCAGTGTTGGGTTTAGGATAGCTGGCAAGAAATCCCTTTATTAAAAGGCAGAAAGAAATAACCACTGCTCTAACTAAATTTGAATAATATATAGATATCTATCAATGCAGTTTCCACTAATTCTAATTCGTATTTATTTCATTATTAAAGATTGAGAACGAAGAGCCATGAGAAATCAAAGGTCATCTTTGGTGAAATGTAGAGGCACTCTAAGAGGGTTCTATGATGCAAAACTAAGGCATAATTGTTGGTGTGTGGGTGCATCCGAAAGTACAATCTAACTTATCAAAATGACAATTACTGGTCAGTATTATTTAGCCTTATCGATGTAGGAGGGTACATATTTGCTCTAGGTACTTGTTTATAATGAATCTGCCTGTGTGTCATAAGATAAGCTCCAAGCAAAGAGAAGAATGATTACAATATTTTGTACCTACAACTTCACCTGAAAATACCCTACATATTGGAGTATACTCTTACAAATAAATGCCTACATAGCACCAACAAAATTAACAGTTATAGAGGATTTTGACTAATATCATGTGATTTTAAGTAATACATATACTGATAAAAGCATAATATTTTTTGTCTAGTTCAACTGTGCAAAATCTGCAAATGGTACAATGCAACATATTCAGGAGTTAAGTTTGCATACTTTCAGCATACCAATTCAAAACAAAACAAAATAAAACAGACCCAGCCAAAGCTGAGCCCCTCTCTAACTCACACATTTCATGTTTCTTTCACCATCTTCTTCTTCTGCTTCCTAAACAGTATACCAGGCACAAGAGCAACTACTGCCATCATTGCCAATTTGAGCATTGTTCCAGTGGTTAAAACATCCCTGACAGATGTGATTTCAGACAAGAGAGAACCCGTCTGCACACATATGAAGTTATATGGCATCAGACCTAGAATAAAATGAGGGAATCAAGAAAAGAAAAAATAACAATAAATGATAGACCGATTATGACACACAAAAATAAATCAACATGCCATAAAGGCACATGAATTTTACTAGAGTATGACACATTACATAGTATTTGCAATCATTGAAAACAAAATAGAAAAGACTTTTAGTAGCATCTGAATTGGGAGAAATAGAAGCTAATAAGAACAACAACAAAATTCTTTTTCAAATCAAGTTTTAAGGGAACTTTGAAAAGAAGACAGAAAATAGAATTAAAGATTCAAAAACAAAAACTTTATAATATTTTAAGTCAATTTGAGCAAAGAGAATTCAAAGAAATCAACTCAACTAATATTCAATATCCTGTTGTATCGCCTTTAGAGATTTCACTTTTATTATTATTGCATTGCTCACACATTTCAATAGGTGGTGCAAAAAAGAAGCTATTAAATTTGCCCTAATGTTGATTTTATGAAGCCTTGGCCATTATGCTAGTCTTACCTATAAGAACTGAGAAGAAGAACTGGATGATAGGTACATCAAGGATGGGTGATGCCATGTTTAGAAACCAGTTTGGTGACATTGGAAACAACCTCAGGAAGAGAAGAAAGAAGAACAGGCTCTCCAGATTGTCTTGAACCTGAAGAAAAAAAAGATCATGTTAGTGCTAGAGTCCCAAAATTCAAATTATTTCTGAAAGGCAAATTCAGTTTTATCTGATGTGTCTTTGTGTATTGTTATAACACACAAATATTTGTTGGCACTAATATAATTTTACAGAATTTACCCAAGGAACAGTATTTTGTATGGCATACACAGAGATGAAATGTTTACTTCCTTGCCCATGAGTGACTAAATTGATTAGTATACTACAGATTTATGAAGAAATGCTTCCCCTTTGTTTTTGCTTCGTTTTCTACATGTAAGAGCATTTACAAAAAATATACAAAGATGCGTTTACAAATCAAGTCAACATCTTTGTGTATTTTTGTAAATTTCATTTTTGTAGTAACACACTAACCAATACACTTTCATCATTTTCCTTAGTGGTTTGACCCAGTAAACTTATACATGTAAGGATAAAAATGTCCAGCCATTTTACAATATATCTTGTACACTCTGTACATGCTCTTTCTGCAGTGGTACAAGTTTTTCTGCCCAACAGAGAGATAAAATATGAGATACTGTCATCATTATCTTTATGTAAATACTATTACAAAATGAACTGAACAAAATAGGTTCATTTTTCTTTATAAAAATAACTAGTTAGTAAGGTTTTCACAATTTGTTACAGTAATTATATACTGTATGACCAATAAGCAACACTGAGCCATGTAAATGCATGCTCTTATAAAAGTAAAAGGAAAGACAAAAGAAGTTTCCATTTCTCTGACAGACTAATTATAGAGCTAACCCAATCAGTTATATCAATAGGAGAGACAAGGGAGTTACACAGATTCAGTTTGCTTATCCCCTCTCATGCAAAGATGACGCCAATAGTTAACAATAATGATAATAATGTTAATAGTAATAATAATAGTTATAATAATAATAATAATAGTTATACTAATAACAATACTAGTATTTACCATTTTCTGAAGTGGTTTGACTCTGTTTGCAGCATATTTCATGATAAGAGCTCTACCAAAGAAGTGAGAGAGTAGATAGCACAAGGTTGCACCAAATGCTGATAATACACAACACATAGGGAAGGCTAACCATGGACCAAATAAAGCACCTCCTAGAAGATTCTGAAAAGAAAATTGAGAAGATCATTCATTAGTAAAGTATAACATGACCATAACAGCAGCTAGCTTCTACCATCAAATTTTTACTTTTACAAAAAAGTTAAATTATTTTTAAAAAAACACCAGCATACTACCCAGCTAACGGTATACTACCATTACCATCATCAATGCACAGGTCATCAGATGTACTAAACTACTACTGTTAATAAATTATGATCCATGTATTTATGAACTTTGTATTTATACTTCAACAGTAACAGCAGCATAAGGATGACAGAGGTCTATGGTAAAAGGCACTCATCATCATCATTACCATCATTGTTGTCATCCTCACAATCATTATAAACCTCATTGTTGTCATCATCCCCGTCACTGTTGAGGCTCCTCCTCCTCCTCCTCCTCCTCCTCCTCCTCCTCCTCCTCCTCCTCCTCCTCCTCCTCCTCCTCCTCCTCCTCCTCCTCCTCCTCCTCCTCCTCCTCCTCCTCCTCCTCCTCCTCCTCCTCCTCCTCCTCCTCCTCCTCCTCCTCCTCCTCCTCCTCCTCCTCCTCCTCCTCCTCCTCCTCCTCCTCCTCCTCCTCCTCCTCCTCCTCCTCCTCACCACCACCACCACCACCACCACCACCACCACCACCACCACCACCACCACCATTAGCATCATTTTTATTTAAACCATCATCATCAGATCAACTCACCATGAAGACTGATCCAGGAATGGCAAAGGTTTGCTTGTAGAGATATGCACTACAGAACAGCAGAAGGATATAGCCAAAGTTATCACTCTTATATTCCTGTAGAATGTCTACCACGCTTCTCAGCTGCTCAAGATTACTTGGAAAGCTCAGCTCACTGTTCAGTGTAAAGAAAAAAAACAAAATACCATGAGGCTTCTCTTTGGAAGAAAACAAAAAACGATTTTTGAATAATTTGCACTTCCTTATTCTTCTTTCTTTATTCACTGTAATCTCCTAGATCAATAGGCCTAAAAAAGCAATGATTATAGAAATGATTCTGGATTAATTTCTCAACAACAACAAAACAAAATGGGTCCATATCACACATTCACAATAATAATCTGAACTTGAGTTTTTTCGAAACGGGCAGATTAAAAAAAAATAAAATATTGGTCGAGTTGCCTTAAAGGTACTATGTCCCTTTTGCAGCCAACCTCAAATTCTGTAGAACTTTGCAGGAATTATGAATATGTCATGTATGTCCTATCTGTGAAATTTAAACGTTAGCAGTGTCCTCATATTCAAATTATGCAAGGAAACCTGTTTACTTGCTAGACTTCACTGTCAGACACTATTGAGTGACTGACTGGCTTTTTTTCTTCTTTGGTAATAACATACATGAAAAGAGTTGTAAAGGGTACATGAGCATTTGTCTACATCAATAACCCACTTCTTGTGATGGCCAAGATTAAACTGATTGAACCTTTGTGCAGCATAAAACGTATGACCATTCGGTACAATTGTCTGAAAATCAAGACTATTACTTTTGGGCTCTATAGCCCTAAAGTCGATTTTACAACTAATAGTCATTATTTTCCCACTTGAAGACAATTTCAAGCCCCACCTTTTTTAGGGAAGTTCTAAATTAGTATTATCTTTCAAATGCAGTTGGAATTTAACTTTTTCATTTTTTGGGCCTGCAAATGGGACATAGAGTCTAGTACCTTTAAAGTTACAAGCACTCACACAGTAGTGCTGTGACCATTAAATGCACTGTAATGATCTTGAAGTGGCATCTGGACAGCATTGCCAAAGATATCCATTTTAAATTCTTCAAAGTATTGCAACATCGTCATCTGTGAGCTGAATTGATTGTATTTGAAAACGATATTTAGATGTCATCAAATGCCAATATTAATTTGAGTAGACTGCATTATGATTTTTACTTGTTTTTACTTTGACAATTTTGAGAACCAATTGAGTATAGATTAGAGGGTATCATAATTTGTTTATAACACAGAAGAAGGAGAAGGAGAAGGAGAAGCGAATTAGAAAGGGGATTAGGAAGAGGAAGAGGAAGAGAGAGAAACAGAAAGAGAAGGAGGAGTAGGGAATTATGAAGGGGATTAGGATTAGGAAAAGGAGGAGGGGAAGAGGAAAAGGAGGAGGGGAAGAGGAAAAGGAGGAGGGGAAGGGGAAGGGAAAGGGAAAGGGAAAGGGGAAGGGGGAGGGGAAGGGGAAGGGGAAGGGGAAGGGGATTTAGTCCTGTCTGGAACAGTCTTCCTTCTTCTGTCATCTCCGCAACATCACCATCATTAAATTTTGTTTAAAAATAAAAATATATCGATGGAACAAACACTTTACCTCACAACTCTAAATTCGTCTGTAATACACGTGCCATGCATACCCACCATGCATTCACAATAATTAAGGTTAGAACAAGTACCACTCGATGGAACGACCGGAAGTTTTCAACAGGATTACCTCTTCCTTCCGTACACTGCATCACTGATACTGATGCCAAAGAAAAGAAAGATCTCGTTACAAAACAATGAGCATGTGGGACTGCAGGGTAGATCTGCGCTTAAAAAAGTACATTCATAGAGATTAGAGTAGCCTAGTAGTGAGTAAAATGATTATACATACCTGGAATTCATTGAATGAGATGGCAGGTTGATAGACAAGACATACAGCCATGACGAATACAATGCAAAAATTCCTCCAATAGCAGAAATAGCGATAAACAATCCCATTTTTATTGAATGGAATCCGTTCGAACGACAGGAATTATAGTGTCTCCAAACCGTCAAATCAAAAAGGAAAAGGAAAGTTAAATCACAAATCTTAGTTTACAGTTGTGAGTTGACGCAAACTACATTGTACATGTCCCGGTTACATGTATCTATGAAAACAGGCATGAACATGAAAAAAAAATAGTGGAATTTCAAACTTGTAGGTTAGAGGTATCATCTTTGTACCTTAGATCATCAAAATTGGAATTATTAAGTTAATAACAATTGTAATTGTTTCGACTATAGTATAGGATAATTAGCTGCATGGTCAGGAACTTATCTGTAGGGGTAATTTCTCTATGTAGATTTCGATACAGTGATCATAAATTAACAGTAGTTAAATGCCCACTTTCATCTTATTAACATAATATTTGTTCACCTTCCGGTAGATGGTGATGAATTTCGTTGGGTTTTGGTTTACCCCTCTTTCTTTGTTTAAATTGATGTCCGTTAGCAGTATGCTCCCGGAGTAGGCCTATGCTAAGGAATATAGTTAATAGAATTTATTTTATCAATTTCATCAAATTTTCAACGCAAACTCTTTTAAGAAGCTAAAGAACCTATCAACATTTTGAAAATCGTTATAAGTTTTTTGTAATAGATTATTCTTTTGAGAGTTTTGAGGACATTTTGAGAATGTTGAACCGAAAAAGAATTGTTCGTTTGATTTAATACTTTTCATTTTAGGGCCAAATTTGATATCAAATTTGGAGCTTATCATCTTGTCCTTCTCTCCTCTCTTATGGGAATAGGCAGCGTTAATCAACATTTGTATTTATTTTTCTTCCAATTTCGGAAGACAAAACCTCTCCGATTATATAATTTAGGTTTACAGATCTTTTGATATTTCAAAGTTATTATGCAAAGGAGCTTGCAAACAAGAGATATGTTGCCATATTTTAATAGCGAAACTTTGCATAATTATGCTGTAGTCTTAACTTATTACTTACTACATAATAGGCCCACTTTCTTTTTTCCACTGTTTCTTCTTTTTCTGTGAATCCACAGGAGAGGTGTACTATCCATCCCTGAAGGAAAACAAATCTTGGGAATTCTAGTCCTTCAGTACGTCAATGATTCCTCTCTCTCTCTCTCTCTCTCTCTCTCTCTTTCTATTTCTCTCTCTTTTCTCTCTCTCTCTCTTTCTCTCTCTCCCCCTCTCTCGTTCTCTCTCTTTCTCTTACCGTCATACAAGAAAACTATATAGGTTTAATGATGCTCTATTGTAAACTAGTGCAAATAGTAGAATTGTTTGACTTTTTTTACTTTTGCCTTCATTTGTTTTCTGTATACAGTAACTGATTATAAAGGCTTTCGTGTTATTACGCCTAGCTATTGTTTTAAAATAAGTTTGTTTCTTTTCTAACCGTGATTCATATTCCATGCCCCAAAAGGGTCCATTAAAGAAATTAAAATTGTCATTGGCATTATCAGTACAATGGGAGTAAGGGACTAGATGCAAATATTCTTAAAAGTGTCGTATTCCATTGTGATTGAAAATTACCTGCATCAGATGAAAGCTGAATATTTGCTCTTTAATGTCATATTAATTATGTCACATGCCGGAGTTGTTTTTTTATCTGGGTTAAACTGAAATTGAAGTCATAGGGCTCAAAACGACATCAGAAGGTCTCTTCGTACAAAAAGTGGACAAAATTCATTTTTAAATTCGAAGGCTTTGAAAACTTTTGATATTCCCACGAAGCCTTACTTTTTAATTTTATTTCAGTGGATATCTTATTTCGTCCTCAAATATAATTATATGACCCGGACAAAATACAAAAATATGAAAAGACCACCTACTGCCTGTATGAAAATGAAGTGGTATATAGGCATCTAAAAAAAAAAAATCGAAAGGGGGTTCAGAGCTCACCCTACCCCAAACGATCATGGCATGCACGTCTACAAAAAATGGACTATCTAGGGGCACTGCATCAATTAAAAACATACTATACACATTTACATTTACTAAATATTCGCTGACATTATCCTTCAATCATGCAGTGTATTATTTTTAAGATGTTTCTCATTTGATGTTTCGATGGTAAGAGATGAGCTTGGTTTTGCTTTCATTCGGTTATGATGTAAATATATATCCATATAATAAGACAAGGTAAATATTTTGTGTTCCTTGATATAATTATTTTGCGGGCCGCATCAAATCATGCACTTAGCAATAGGGTGGTAAATAGACATGCTATGTCTCGAAATAGTATTTTTACACCTTGATTATACCCTCTGTATGTCCCCACTGTTTAAAAAAGAGAACTTTTTAAAAATGCCCCCATCATTTTGAAATAAAGCTTTGCCTCCCACGTTTATTGAATTATTAACAAAGATAACTTTTTATTAATATTACGACATTGTGCTGAACTACGATTAACCAGATATTTTTAATAACTATTCCACTTTAAATTGTGCAATTCATAGCCATTATATTACCAGAAATTCAAATCACTTAAGATTGCCGTTATATAAATATAGTTTCTCTCAAACAACAATTTCGTACACTGGTGTAAAATCCTGAATTCAATACCAGTAGAAATTAAGAACAGCCCGACATAAAAACAATTCATGAATTTATAAGATAAGATAAGATAATCAAGTTTATTCCATTCATCATAAAAAACATTTAGATACAATAACATACAAAATCACAAGATGTATAGTCAAAATAAACAAACATTACATAAGATAATAGTACAAAATAAGGTGATCTGGACAAAAACATAGCAAAAGTGAGTATTTATGTGAATGAGGAGGCAGCTAGAAAGGAAGGAAATGCCTTATTGGCGCTGCCACCTACAAAAAACTGAAAATGTGAAATTAGGATAAAAAGAGAGTATGAGTACAAGACCAGATTGAAGATTTACAGAATAACTATACATTGTACAAGCATATTTACCCAAAAAAATAACAACAAACAAAAACTAACAAACAAAAAAGATTTGTTTTTGTTTCTTACATTGACAGCAAACAAAACAACCAAACTTTTTTTTTTTTTTTTCTCTGATTGTTTTGTCGGTTTTGTTTTTGTTTTTTTAGTGTTTTAGTTTGTACAATATAATTTTTTTGTTCGCCTGTTTAATTTGCCAACTTAATTTTGTTTTATCATGTACTGTACGTCGCTATTGTTTGTGGGTTTTTGGTTTGTTTTTGTTTTCGGTTTGTTTTTTATATATAAAATATCAAAAATAAAGTATTGTATTTTTTTGTATATCTACATGTATTTAGTTGTTCTGTGTTTATGGACTTAAGATTTTGTTCGCTATTTTTTCTCTTAGTATTATTGTTTGTTAATTATGTATTACTTTGCATTTGTTATATGTCTGAACATGTACACTTGTTTTTTTATGAACCACAAGTCATGTGGAAATAAAACTTGAACTTGAAACTTGAACTTGAAGTATATTAAATTTTAAAACCACCGAGGTTATTTATGTTACTGTTCAAGTCAGTATTTCTTTCAGAAAGTTGAAATTCCGTGACGAGTAGGTTCCGCTGATCTGAAGAGGGCGCGCCCCGACGATCTCGATTCTCACAAAAATAGGAGAGAAAAAGAAAACAAAACAACATGGCAGATGACGTAGAGGTGAGTACACTTTGAACGTAGGAATCGTGAGACTATATTCAATATTTTAAAGTAGTATTTACATGCGAATTCTTTTTGTTACATTTGCTCTTGTGTTTGATTACCCTACAGGAATCTGAGGTTTTCGAAATAACAGATTTTACGACTGCTTCAGAATGGGAGAGGTAAGAAATTTTTACATTGTAGTCCCATGCACCCAGTTTTGTGTCACCCCAACTGAGACGGTGTCAGTGCAAGTTATGGAAATACCGACCTTGCACGTATACATGTACACGTTTACCTGAGAGAGCTTGTTCTCCTACATAGCATTACTTGCTTAAATAGGTCGTATGTGTATCAGGGCATTAATCGAGGTCCAGGGTAGATCATGAGTCTTGGGCTGAGGAAAGCCGAAACAGCGAAACAGTGAAAGGGGGAAAAAAGTTTCAAAATTATTCTTGTACTTTGTAGACTCTAGAACATAAATAAATATAAAGCTAAACTTAGTATTTGGGACTTTGTAGAACATTCACTGCTGTATATAATCGTATCTAACGAGTAGCCTAAGCATTTAACGAGCAGCCTAACTAAGCTGCTAAGCAATGTAGACGAAGCAGAATTGAATTCTATCTTAATTTTAAATTTGCGCAAAAAGTATCGACCTTTTATTGTAATCAGAAGCTTGTACATGTAGAACTAGATCTGTGTGATCTATATGAGTGATAAAGTATGGAGGCCTGCAATAATGATATTAATATTTGTTGCAAGGATTTAAAGTCAATTAGTTACAGTTGGAATCCGCAATTTTGTTTTTTGTTTAACCATTGTTAAATTTCTTTGGTTATGTTGAACTTTGAAGACATGACAGTTGATCTCATTCGTTCATTTGATTTGATCAGATTCATATCTCGGCTGGAGCAGGTCATCCACGATTGGAGGCTCCCATCGGCTCATTTAGGACCCCCTCTTAAAAAGGTAAACACTACTATTTATAAGATAGTACAGTGATTGTGACCCATCAAGTGTTGTTTGAGTCTAGAACTTATTGTTTACTTTGTAGTCTTAATTTGCAATATGATTCTTTAGGCCTACTATTCACCAATTCAATGCACATCTTACAGTCTGTTTCACAGGTTCATCTGCTTTGTATTCATGACTTTATGATTATGTTGATCTGTTTTATCTATTGTATATTGCAAACTTGATATCCTTACTCTTCAAATTACAATTATTAATCATATTTTTAATGTTTGTTATGTTAATACAACCATGTAATCATTCTATGTTCTTTAAATGGGATGATCAAGACCCTCTACACTCTATTGGTGATAATTGGGAAATGATTGCATATTGTGTAAATAAATGAATATAACACAATTTTTCAAATTGTTAAGGGCGCGGCCAAACTAGTTACCCATTGTGTGATAATTAAGAGAATGTAATAATGCAAAGCAAATGAAAACATTGCAAGAAATTTAAAATTTAGAAAGGAAAAGATAGTGAGTGAAAAGTGCTGATGACTATCTTCTCATTTTTACATAGAATGAGTTCACAGCAGGCAAATGGGAAGAGAAATCAGAGAATGTTTCCTTTGCAAACTTCAACTTCCTCATGAGTGAGCATCGCCTCAAAATGGAAGGAGAAGAGGAAGAAGGGGAGGAGTCGGAACAAGAGGATGATGGAGGCAAGAATGTAGAGGAGGATGGTAGGTTTTTTTCTTTACAATATCTGCTGGATACACAAGGTTTATGTAGGAAAACAAAACAAAACATGACCTTCTTGTTGAAAATTAATGAACAAGCTACCTTTAAACATGCAGAAGTGACATTTCCAATATGAATAGTACTTTGATGGTTACAATTATGGTATTAATCCTTATCTTCCTGTAGTTTAAGTTTCCTATTAATGCTCTTTATATCATTCTACATTCAGATAAGATTCCTCAGCCTATAGAGGACATGCTTGCATCTGGCAATGATTTTCCTCCTCGAGCACATTGCCTTTGTAGATGGTAAGATCATTCTCTTTTTATAATTTCAGTTGTTACTGACGTGACTTGTTCTTATTTTGACTGTGACATTAGCAGACTTTGGAATGCCATATTATTCCAAGAATACCTCATAATGTAACAGCTCATCAGGCAATGATAGCCATTATTACACAGTTTAAATTTATAAGCTGGAGATATATTTATCAGCAGACTTTACAGACATGGTTCTCATGTAAACATAGTTATTTTGAAGAGAGGATTTACTGATAAAAAGAATCTGATTTTTGACAAGACAGAACACAGGCGAAGAGAAGTAAGGAGAGACAGACTATTTGAACATAGTGACAGGAGTGTGAGTTTGAAAGGAGTTTGTTCAGAGATGCTTAATGGTATTTTTGGCATTGGTCACTGCATTTCACTGCTTTCATTTCTATTTGTCTGTTTCTACAGGTATGGTTTGAGGCACTTTGTGGTCCTCTCTCCAGCTGCAAACACGGAGGCTATTCTTAGCGAGAGCAAGTGCAATCTGCTTTTAAGCTCACTCACGATAGCAGTCAACAATACCAACTGGTGAGTCAAAAGCATTCCATTATATTCATCCTCTAGTGAATTTAACCGATTTAAGTGTTGAAAATATTAGACAAATTCTGTAATATTTAGTCCATTGTCACAGAGGCAGAATTTTTATATCACATACGTGCTATAGGCAGCAAATACTATTCAAGAATATCAGTGCTGTGCTGTATGCTTGGACTCAAAACAGCCAGATTTTCTTTTCAGGAATTAAAACAAACAAAAAGTATATTAGTGGTGAGGATTGTTCCTAAACAAGATGTTTTAGCCCTATTCTGACAATGAAACAAATTCAAGTGAGCATTGGAGTCTTTTAAAAATAATTTAAGGGATATGTTGTCATATTTACAAACTTCGACTACGAGCAATTTATTTCACTTTGTCCAACACGGAATGTTTATTTGTTTTTTTTCTCTCTGTTTTTTGTTTAGTGCTGTGCCAATGTTTGCCCAGATACAGCAGAAATGGCGACGGATGTACACAGGGGTGTGTGAAGCCCCTGGAGTCCGCACGACCTTTGACATTGTACACCTTAAACGGATACCTCATCAGTACAGCCATCTGGAAGGGCTTGTCAATGTCTTCAAATCAAAACTGGTTAGCAGTCATTTCATCCTTTATGTCATGAATGTTTTTGATCTTGTCTGAAAACAGGTGTTTTTTTTAACAGTGACATGTGATTTTTTCCCTTTGCACTTTATTAGATGAAATGCTTATATTTGTTGTCTAGAATTTCGACAGTTTCTAGAATGTCTGCAATCATTCATCTGTTCATTATTTATCCAGTGTGCATTTTGCTAGGATATTTGCGTTTCTCACATACCGGTAGATGTAATGTGGTTAAACTATATATGGTGGTAGTTATTTTAACTGACTGCTAAGAAAGCATAAATGCTTGTATGTAAGCAACTAGATGGCCGACAGCTTTAGGTCCTCTCCGAGGGACCTGGTAATGAGCATTAATGCCTTACCAAAGGGCACTAGCGCATCGACTTGGTTTCGAACCCGGGTCACCGGATCACGAGACCACTGCTCTACCGACTGAACTATGCTCATACATTGTCTTTTTGTTGTATGTTCTATGTAGGCTTGCCCTGTTTCACCTATTCCTCAAGTCAGTGTAGCTGTGAGGTTCACCTATGTACTTCATGACTGGACTCAGTTCTCATGGCCTCTCCTCCCTCCAGGTATGTAACCATTCAATGAGGAGAATTGAGTTTTATCTCTCTCATTGCAAGGGTTTTCAATCTCCCCATGATGGTTTGCTTTGAAACACTTGTTTTCCTTTTCAATCTCCTTCTCTCTCTCTCTTTTAGCATCTGTTTCAGTTTTCCTCTTTTTGTTCCCTCATATCTCTTTGCATGTGTTATAAATTGAGTACTTGAAAGCTCATCTATCCCTCTCTCTCTGTCTCTTTCTGTCTCTATCTTTTTTTTTTCTCTCTTTTTTTTTTCCTCTCTCTCTCTTTCCCCTTTACGTACCATATGTTATTTACTCTTGTTCATGTGCTCATGTAATCAGATAAATATTTGACATCTCTCTCTCCCTCCCTCTCTCTCTTTAACATGTAATTGTGAACCAAATTTTATGTAAAGCCACATAACTTTTTTTTTTCTTGACGAATTCCATATTCTCCAAAAGAGATATAATGAGCTTTTTTATTCCTTTTTGATCATTTAAATGATTTTTCAATTCGTTTTTCAGTTTTCGAAAAATTGCAAAAAAGACAAGATGAACAATATACTAGTTAAGTATGTACATCTATATAAAAAAACGTTTTTCTCTCTAAAACTAAAACTTATCTGTAATTGTAATAAAAGTAGTGCAGTAAGAATTGATGGTGCTCCGCACAAAGAATAGAGCCTAAATAAAAATAAATGATAATTTTTTCCCTGAAATTATGCAAAAAAATATTTTTAATTAATTTTTTACATATTAAATATTTTTTTTGGACGAATAGCGAATCTATAAAATTTGTAATTGTGAAACACATTTTAGGTTTTAGTTTCCTTCATAATTTCAAATTTTTCGATGAAAATTATAGATGAATGCCATAAAATTGATTATTTAACACCTTTTTTTCGTTTGTTGTTGAAATAAAAGGAAATTTAGTTTTGGAAACTTAAACATCACATGGTGAAATTTAAGGCATCTCTAGAGAATGTGTATGAATGAATGGGAGATTGTATTTGTGAACCAGCGCTCGGGTCAATTCATACACCTAGTTTGACCATACATCTGTTTTATTTTTGCTCAAATCCTTCTCTGAAATATCAAACAGACGTTAGATTTTGCTTTTATTGGATTTTAGAACTATATTTTCCAACTTTTATGAGTTAAAAATCTGTTTGGAAAAAGGGTTATTTCGAATGTGTTAAAAATACGCCCTCTTTTGGTCGAAAGTGTCTTCTACGTGTAAAACATATGGGCTCTAAAGCGAGGACATTTGTCAAGATTCTGATCCCAGTCGGAGTGAACGGTGTGTCTAATCTCTCACAAAATCATGAAAGACACATGAGAAGTCGGTGGCCATCATTTTGTTTATTCATCGCATTCGACTTCAAGCTCTGATCAACGACTTTGGTAAGCAATTTGTAAATTATCGATTATATCTCCGTCTTTTCTGTGATGTTTGTGTTGTGAATATAACGTAGATCTAATCAGCAAGCTCCCCAGAACTCTGGCAGGGGGAAGCTGCTGTTCCGAAGAGAGTACGCGAGCACATAATTCTTTACCCTCGGCCGTTTGTTTGATAAACGGGTTGTTTACTCTTGTTTATCCGGACATTCAGGCTGAGAAAAGTTGATATCAAACAGTAATTTAGTAAATTACTCGGCTTAACTTTAGGATTTATGTACATAAACCTAGGGTTAGGGTTAGGGTTAATTAGGGACTTAGGGTTAGGTTAGGGTTAGGTTAGGGTTAGGGTTAGAGTTAGGGTTAGGGTTAGAGTTAGAGTTAGGGTTCGGATTAGGTTTAGCGTTAGACCAAATAACAAAAATGAAGTGTTTTTCGTCCCTGCCAGCCTCCTTTTTGTTACTATTTACTATTTAGTTGAAATATACCCCCCCCCCCAAAAAAAAAGGGATGTGATGATATAAATTTTGTTCGAATAGCTTCTATTCTAAAGTGATACAAATCATTTGTTTTGTCATACATGGCATCAGTATACTCACATAGCACGATATATGTGAATAAAATAGACTTGGCAAGCTATAATTAGTACGGCAGCCATCTTTGAAAAAAATTGCAAAATAGTAAATAGTAATGCCCAGCTTCCTCCTTTTCCGGACGAGAAACATGTTATTTTTGTTATTTGTCCTTCAGAATTCTTCAGATTTAGCGTTGGGTAATGAATTTCTATTCATTTAATACAGAGCCCATATTAAGCGAGCCCTCCCCCAGCCCCCCACACATACTTTACGTGGCTACGCCCCAGCATATTTCCCAACTCTTTCTCGACCGTAAAAAGTCAGACTGAAATTACTTTGTTTTCTCTTTATTTTATACATGACCTTCATAGGTGAGCTCCCCCCCCCCCCTCCCCCTTCACCCCGTGGCTACGCCAATCACATTTCCCTACTCTTTCTCAACTCTTTCTCAAATATGATACGTCCTACTAAAATTATAGTTTTGTTTTCTCTTTATTTAATACAGAGTCTGTATTAAGTAAGCCCTCCCGCTCCCTATTACCCCTTGGCTACGCCAATCACATTTCTTTTCTCCTACTCGACTATGAGAGTTCAAACTAAAATTAAAGATTTGTATTCTCTTTATTTATCACAGAGCCTGTATTAAGGGAGCCCCCCCCCCCTCCCCTCCCCCCCCCCCCCCCATTCCCCTGGCTATGCAAATCACATTTATTTATACTTTCTCGACTATGAGAGTTCAGACTAATTTAAAGTTATTTATTCCTTTCATATTATACAGGGCCTCTATTAGGTGAGCCCCCCCCCCCCCTTACCCCCTGGCTATGCCAATCACATTTCTTTTCACGTTCTCGACTATTAGAGTTCAAACTAAAATTCAAGATTTGTATTCTCTTTATTTATCACAGAGCCTGTATTAAGCGAGCCCCTCCCCCCCCCCCCATTCCCTGTGGCTACGCCAATCACATTTCCCTACTCTTTCTCAACTCTTTCTCAAATATGATACGTCCTACTAAAATTATAGTTTTGTTTTCTTTTTATTTAATACAGAGTCTGTATTAAAGGTAATACAAAGTTTTGGTATGGGGTCATGAATTTGGTTCAAAGTATATTGGAAGCATATGTGATCCTACAATATTCAGTGATCGTTGTCGCGGTTGAAATCGAGTCTAAACTGATGAAAATTCAAATAATAAGCTCTTTATGTTGTATAGCTCCCTCTCAAGGTCAAGATATTGATTTAGCTATAAAACAATGTTTCTTGACTAAAATCGAGCAATTTGCTATTCCCGTTTGGAAATTATATATCACAACTACATATTCTGAGATTTTCATGTTCGCAGCTATCATTGTATGGCCGTAGGCGCTATTTGAAATTTATCAAAATTTACCGGGAGCACCGGTAAATTTTGATATTCATTATATCTCGAAAGCAGAAGTGTTTTACGGGCTAATTTTTTTAGTGCTTATAATACATCCGCAGGGGCATCCAAATATATTAAAATTGTAGGGAATCACTATCCAGACAATTTTCAAACTTTACCAAAACTTTGTATTACCTTTAAGTAAGCCCTCTCGCTCCCAATTACCCCTTGGCTATGCCAATCACATTTCCTTTCTCCTACACGACTATGAGAGTTCCAACTAAAATTAAAGATTTGTATTCTCTTTTTTAATACAGTGCCTGTATTAGGGGACCCCCCCCCCATGCCCTATTAAATACAGAGCCTGAATTAAGCGGGCCCCCCCCCCCCACCCTTACCCTGTGGCTACGCCAATCACATTTCCCTACTCTTTCTCAAATATGATATGTCCGACTAAAATAATAGTTTTGTTTTCTCTTTATTTAATACAGAGCCTATATAAGGCGAGCCCTCCCCCAAATCCCCATGTAATACAGAGCCTGAATTAAGCGACCCCCCCCCCCCCCCCCGCCACCCATTCCACTTGGCTACGCCAATCACATTTCCCAACTCTTTCTCGACCATAAAAAATCAGACTGAAATTACTTTGTTTTCTCTTTATTTTATACATGACCTTCATAGGTGAGCTCCCCCCCCCCCCCTCCCCCTTCACCCCGTGGCTACGACAATCACATTTCCCTACTCATTCTCAACTCTTTCTCAAATATGATACGTCAGACTAAAATTATAGTTTTGTTTTCTCTATATTTATCACAGAGCCTGTATTAAGCGAGCCCCCCACCCCCCCCCCCCCCCCCATTCCCCTGGCTATGCAAATCACTTTTATTTATACTTTCTCGACTATGAGAGTTAAGACTAATTTAAAGTTATTTATTCCTTTCATATTATACAGGGCCTCTATTACATGAAGGTGAGCCCCCCCCCCCCCCCCCTTACACCCTGGCTATGCCAATCACATTTCTTTTCACGTTCTCGACTATTAGAGTTCAAACTAAAATTCAAGATTTGTATTCTCTTTATTTATCACAGAGCCTGTATTAAGCGAACCCCTCCCCCCCCCCCATTCCCCGTGGCTACGCCAATCACATTTCCCTACTCTTTCTCAACTCTTTCTCAAATATGATACGTCCTACTAAAATTATAGTTTTGTTTTCTTTTTATTTAATACAGAGTCTGTATTAAGTAAGCCCTCCCGCTCCCTATTACCCCTTGGCTACGCCAATCACATTTCCTTTCTCCTACACGACTATGAGAGTTCCAACTAACATTAAAGATTTGTATTCTCTTTTTAAATACAGAGCCTGTATTAGGGGACCCCCCCCCCCCATGCCCTATTAAATACAGAGCCTGAATTAAGCGAGCCCCCCCCCCCCCACCTATACCCTGTGGCTACGCCAATCACATTTCCCTACTCTTTCTCAAATATGATATGTCCGACTAAAATAATAGTTTTGTTTTCTCTTTATTTAATACAGAGCCTATATAAGGCGAGCCCTCCCCCAAATCCCCATGTAATACAGAGCCTGAATTAAGCGACCCCCCCCCCCCCCCCCCCCGCCACCCATTCCACTTGGCTACGCCAATCACATTTCCCAACTCTTTCTAGACCATAAAAAGTCAGACTGAAATTACTTTGTTTTCTCTTTATTTTATACATGACCTTCATAGGTGAGCTCCCCCCCCCCCCTCCCCCTCCCCCCCCCCCCCTCCCCTCCCCCTTCACCCGTGGCTACGCCAATCACATTTCCCTACTCTTTCTCAAATATGATACGTCCGACTAAAATTATAGTTTTGTTTTCTCTTTATTTAATACAGAGTCTGTATTAAGTAAGCCCTCCCGCTCCCAATTACCCCTTGGCTACGCCAATCACATTTCCTTTCTCCTACTTAACTATGAGAGTTCCAACTAAAATTAAAGATTTGTATTCTCTTTATTTAATACAGAGCCTGTAGAAGGTGAGGCCCCCCCCCCCTCCCTTTACCACCTGGCTATGCCAATCACATTTACTTACTCTTTATCGACTATTAGAGTTCAAACTAAAATTCAAGATTTGTATTCTCTTTATTTAATACAGAGCCTGTAGAAGGTGAGGCCCCCCCCCCTCCCCTTACCACCTGGCTACGCCAATCACATTTCCTTACTCTTTCACAACTCTTTCTCAAATATGATACGTCCTACTAAAATTATAGTTTTGTTTTCTCTTTATTTAATACAGAGTCTGTATTAAGTAATCCCTCCCGCTCCCTATTACCCCTTGGCTACGCCAATCACATTTCTTTTCTCCTACTCGACTATGAGAGTTCAAACTAAAATTAAAGATTTGTATTCTCTTTATTTATCACAGAGCCTGTATTAAGCGAGCCCCCTCCCCTTACCACCTGTCTACACCAATCACATTTACTTACTCTTTCTCGACTATGAGGGTTCCGACAAATTTAAAGATATTTATTTCTTTTATATAATACAGGGCCTCTTTTAGGTGAGCCACCCCCCCCCCCCCACCCCCCCCCCCCCTCCCTTACCCTCTGGCTATGCAAATCACTTTTTTTTTTACTCTTTCCCGACTATGAGAGTTCCAACTAAAATTAAAGATTTGTATTCTCTTTATTTAATATAGAGCCTGTATTAAGTGAGCCCTCCCCCGTCCCCATTCCCGCTTGACTGCGCCAATCACATTTACTTACTCTTTATCGACTATTATAGTTCTGACTGAAATTAAATATTTGTTTTCTCTATATTTTATACAGAGACTGTATTAAGCGAGCCCTCCCCACCCCCCCCCCCCCCGCAAACCCCCCCCCCCCAGCCCCCCCCCCTACCCCCCCACACCCCCACCCCCCACACCCCCACCCCCCCCCCACCCCTCTTTCTTGACCATAAAAAGTCAGACTGAAATTACTTTGTTTTCTCTTTATTTTGTACATGACCTGTATTAGGTGAGCTCCAAGGCTCAAAATACACGGGGGCGCTGGGCGATTTGCCCCCATGAGCTACATAATCGCCTCCGTCAGGTTGCTCAGGGGGGCGGTTGCAAAATTAAAAATTGCCCCCGTTTGATTTATAAAAAATAAAGATTATCTTGTCTGTTATAACTTTAACACAATAATGAGTTTCAATTTCAAACCTTAAACCAAGGAAATGGAACATAGATTAGCGTGCAAGATTTCTCGCTCGAATTTGCCGGTGTCTAGAGAGTAAAGGCTGCCATACTGTAAAGAAATGTACGCTTATTCGCCGAAAGATGTAGAGATATCTCCCATCTCTACAAGTATTACGGATACGATGGAAGCTCGCAGTGCAGTGCGGCTGTCAGCAGTGGCTATACTATGCCGTTAGTATTGGTACCTGTGTGCATGCTGCCGCCTCACATCTGTTGGAGCTGGAGTTGATCGTGCAAGGGCTGAAACATGGTCATGGAGAAGTCTTTCGTTGTGAAAAGCGTAAATCCTCTGAAATCTAGTGATTCCAAAAGACTAGCAAATAATGAACCTCGACCAGTAAATCAATATTGAGAAGAAGAGGAAGACCAAAGATGTTGTGGAAGGATATATGGTAACAGGGCGGCTCTACGGAGGGGTGGTTAGGGGGTTTAAACCCCCCCCCCCCTTGGGCTGCCAAATGAAAATGTGATGTGCATAGAAAAATGCCATTATGTGTCCAGACCCACACAGTATTGGTAGATGTTAGTAGATGCCCGGATAACATAATTTACGGGGGTTCAAAATAGCAACAACAAAAAATTACCTCGCAGCTATGCCGCTCGTGGATTGGGTCAACCCCCCCACCTTAGCAAAAAGCTAGATCCGCCCCTGGGTAAAGACTTAAAGTAAAGAAAGAATGTGAATAAGGTTGCTCCGAATAATGAGGAGGAAATAATGTGCAGAACTAATGTGCTGAAATGGAGGGAATATCATGA
>JAVYIG010010410.1:0-69395 GCA_035222895.1 Strongylocentrotus droebachiensis | reverse complement strand
TTACTTCCCTCCTTTTTTCATAACATTGTGTTTTATTGTTTGTTTTCAGTACATGTACAATGGAAATTTTCTCGAGAAGAATGTCAGTGTCTCTGTACAGTGGAATGGACAGAACAGCATAGATGATTTGTCAGAAACGCATGGTAAGCCCATAGATGTACAGTCATGTAATACAAGGAGTCAATGGTACTTTATCTATTTTTATTTTTAGACAGGTGATATTGGATTGTCCTCGTAAAAAGAGTTGATCAAAATATGTATTCCAAAATTTCTGCTTCAGATATTACATTTTTAAAGATATTACATGGTGAAATCTTGAATTTGCACTCTAAATTATTGTAAAAGGAGATTGTGGGTAAACCAGTAGACAATAGTGAGGAAAATGAGGCAAGCTCAGAAGTTAATTTTTCATGAGAACAAATATTTTTTCCTTTTTCATTTCTATAATATGTGTTACATACATGTAGACCTGTGCATGTAGTTTTTGTCCCGGTGATGAATTTATGTCTTCTGTATAAATAACCTATTGTTTGTGATCATTCCCTGAGGAGGGATATTATGTTTACTCTTTATCACTGTAGTTTGTGAGTATATACGTTAGTGCAGACTTAAGGATTAATTATGAACCACATTCAGTTTTGAAATTCTTACAATAAGGGGAAGTATATGGGTACCGGTATGTAGTCTGGCACCAGTTTCATGACAGCAATATTCTTGTGAATGCTCTTGCATGTTTAAAAAATCTTTCCAAAAATGTCATTAAGAAAATCAGTTTAACAAAATTAGTCTGTGTAAAGAGTGACTTCTGAGCTGCATTTAATGGATATTTTGAGTGAAAGTCGGTTGTTTTGTTGAATTGCAGTCACCCTTTACAAGTGTTCAGTTAACAGTGGAAGTTGCAGTCGATGCCTTTCCCAAGAAGCAACTCCATCCATCTTGAAGTGTGGTTGGTGTGGTGATGACTGCAATGTCATGCAAAGTGATGTTTGTCAGCCTGAGAACAACCAGTTTTTCCATCAGAATGAGACACAACTATGTTCAGCACCAGTGATCACTGATGTAAGAGAATATTTGTTCAAACAGGATATAAATGCGAGCTATTAAGTCATTCAGATACCATGGTGGTTCTTTTTATGATGACGCAAGTGTAAAACACTTCACATTTTGTTATGTTATAACACATGCAGAGCTTGTAAAGTGAATATTCGTATGACCTTTGCTGCGTGCAGTAGTCATTCATATACACATAGAAACACCATGGCTTACCGCGGCATATCTGAACAAGCCTTATATCTGTAGAAAAGTTTTTAATGTTTAGATTTATTTCATATACATTTATACATATAATTGATATTCATTATTCGTATTATACATAAGGAATCTTATAATTGACACATGATGAGTAAAAACAAACAAACAAGATTCTTAAATTCGGAATTATCCCTTTTGACACTAGTGATAGACTGAATTAGTTTGATATAAAGAGATATGATGGATCAATTTCTTATTTCTTTTTTTCTTTTCTTGCAGTTTAACCCCTTGTCAGGTCCTATTAATGGCCATACAAGATTAGAAATCATCGGAACTGACATTGGAGTGGTATTTGATGATGTACTTCAAATTTTTATTCAAGATTTGGAGTGCGATTTGACAGACATGGGCGAATATTACCAGCCAGGACAGAGGTAAATCTCATATTTACTCTTCTTTATTACTTTTATTTCTTTTTTTCTGACTGATATATGTTACAAATTTTCACAATTTTTAAAAAATTTTTTTTGTACAATTGTATGTTTATGTTTATAATGAAAATGTGTTGCCAAACATGTTTAAGGTGTAATTAATTGTTTATATAATATGGAATAAGTAAAATGCATTTCATCAGTTATACAATTGCGAGTAATAGTGTTACACCAAAGGTTGTGCCGGAGGCGTTTTCGGATTGTCCGTCCATCCCGCTTTCTCGTTAATGCCATATTTCAAGAACTAATAGAGATATGAGGCTCAAACTTGATGAAAGTATGTATCACATAGGAAGAAAATCTGATTATATTTTGGATTAACTAGGTCAAAGGTCACATAGGTCAACTTATTACATTCCTGGTATTGATGCGCCTTGAGGATTTCTAGAGATGGATATGTTGCGCTTTATAGATATTGTTATTATGTTATTATTATTGGCCTCGTTATCGTGATATCTCAAGAAGCAATTGAGATATGAGGCTCAAACTTGGGGATAGTATGTATCAACATAGGAAGATCTGATTAGATTTTGGATTCAAATGTTAAAAGTCACAAAGGTCAATTTCCGAAATAACAGGTTTTAGCTTTGCTATTGTGATATATAAAGAAATACAAGAGATAGGCTTTTTGTTTTCATGGTGGAGGCATATCGGAGACGCAGTCGCATTTGTCTTTTTTTTTTTTTGCAGTGTAAGTTGTATGACAGCGATATCTCCCGACGTAATATCAGGAAGCATTGAAATCATGGTGGTGTCAGGGGAAGGAAATAAGACAGGACAGAGCACTAAAGAATTTCAGTATAGGGTGAGTAAGATGAAAACCTGTCTAGTTTTTATCCCTCTGCAACTGTGGTGGAAGAGGCATTAATTCATTCATTTTTAACGTGGAATATATTAAAATTGAATTGAATTGAATGAAAAGGTTAATATGACTATGACAAAAACAGCAACAACTGAAATACATTCATGATGTTATAAAAGTTTGAATGTAGGCTTTAATATTGATTATTATACATGTAGCCGAAGTATTGGGATATGATTGTTGAGTGAAACGATGGAAATATAGCATACGATAGACAGTTTACAATGTCTGGATTTCCAAGAATACTTCTTATAATTGCATAATTCGTCCCTGTTTTCACGAAGTGACGGTAGAGCGCGCAACTAAAAGAAAGTTAGTTTTGAATAAATCGCTTTCAAAGGTTCAAGCCATAATCTCAACCTCTTTAATTTATCAAAGGCAAATAAATGTTATATCCTGGGATAGAAAATATCTCAATGTTTAGTTCTATGTTTAAATATTTCCATAATTTCTTATATTTTTGGGGGAAATGAGCTGTAAACATTACCGTCACTTCGTGAAAACACGAAATTCAAGGACGCGCTGTGATTGTGTTTTCACGAAGTGACGGTACGTAGCCGCGCGCGTAAAACATATGGGATTTTTCTCTCGTGGATGAAATTCTCGAAATGGACACTAAATACGGCAAAACGTTTTGTTTAATTGATGTACAGATAAAATAATTCGAACTGTGAGAAAGAGTGCATTTTCCTCTTTCTGTGGCTGCTTTTTCATTTCTCTGTGTGAACTGTTAACACATCCGTCATTTCGTGAAAACACAAATTGCATAGAACGCTTTGATTATTTTTTCACGAAGTGACGGTACGTAGCCGCGCGCGTTAAACGTATGGGACTTTTCCCTTGTGGATGGAATTCTCGAAATGGACACTAAAAACGGCATTATGTTTTGTTTAATTGATGTACAGATAAAATAATGCGAACTGAGAGATAGAGTACATTTTCCTCGTTTGGTACCTGTTTTTTTTTATTGATAAGAATAAACTGAATGTCTCTGTATGAACTTTTAACTTAACCGTCATTTCGTGAAAACACAAATCACATAGAACGCTTGTATTTTGTTTTCACGAAGTGAAGGCTCGTAGCCGAGCGCGTATAAAACATATGGGATTTTTATTGTGTGAAGCAATTTCATGAGATAGACACTGAAATACGGCAAAATTACTTGTTTAATAGATGTATGGATAAAATAAGAGCACCTTTTCTTCTTTGTATAATTATGATGTTAGATGTATGATGTCAGTTTTTGTTCACGAAGCTACGGCTCACAATAAATTAACTATCAATAGCACAGATGGATATTGGCACAAAGTGCTTTTAAAATGATTAGTAAGCTATTCTCTTTAATCTTAAGCTAAAAATGTATATGTATTTAATATTCTTTGAGGTTTAATTATCAGGTATATTGTATGTAGTAGGAACTAAAGATTGCACTAAAGTCACTATATAGTTTCCACTGAAGAAACACGTTCAAGTAGTCTCCCTCTCTCTCTCTCCCTCACCCCCTCCATCTCCCCTTAATATCACACAAATGCTGCCATTTCTTGTTGAAATTCATGTGGGTGATATTAGGGCTTTTGCTACTCTATTACTATGAGGAATTTCTAAAATTTTAGAGAGGGGCCTAGCTAAATATATTTTTTCACATAGGAAATAAAGCAAATATGTTAAGAAATATTTTTGAATGAAGGAAAAAGATTCAGTATTGATCATTGACCATAATCTGTAGTTAACTACTCAACTCTGCAATATAAACACAGAAAATTAATTTTGACTGAGCAGTTTTAATTCAAACATTTGGAACCAGAACAGCAAGTGGCAAATGGAGAATAAATTAAAAATATTAAATAATTCATACCAAACATATCATCATCAATTATCATCTATCACTATATTGCATTTTGAAATGTACATTTAGGGATTTGTGGAAAAGACTCCAGCAGGTATACAGCCACGGAATACAAAGGTTATTTAGCACATTATACAGTACTAAATATGCTAAAATGTCTTTAACTTATTCTTCATACATGTCCTGGTTATCATGTTTATTCAGCAATCATAGCAAATAAATGCCACATGTGACATATAAAATGCTTTACATACATGTACTACATGTATGATGAAGTCAACAAAGAAATAAATCTATATTCAAAATACCATTCCAAAACAAAATGAATACGAAATTTTACATCATTAGCATGCTGAAATATACTGGTTGCTAAATAAACTCTTTTTTTTTAAAGGTTCATCTGCACAGATTTTGTTAACCTGAAGACAAAAGAGGTATTAAAAACAGTACTGTGTGGTATAGTCTCTTTCTTGCACGCCATAGTTATCCTGTTCTGGCTGAAAGGTTTACATGTTGATCGTAACAAAACGAGGCAGTTCTTGAAAAAAAGATGGCACAGTTTTTTCAATGGGAAATATGACTAATATATCATCGTTACTTTTTTGTTCATCACTGTTTTTCATAAATATCTTGCGAGTAGAGTTTCAGAAGCAAGTCAGTTTACACAATCTCTTTCTAGGGTATTTCAATAAAATTTAGTACACAGTCTCAAACGCTACAAAGTTAACCAATGCTAAAAGGTTGTCTTAACCCAGGCAAACACGTAATCTCTGACTAAACAATTATCAGCTGAACAATGCATGATAAACATGGAAATATCAATTTGACTAAACAATTTCATTTCTCATCAAACAGATAAAATTCAAAACAGCAACATTATATTGTATGATTATAAGATAGTTGGAAGTACCAAATACAATTATGATGAGAATGACTATAGAAGTAAAAACAAAAACATTAAATGTGAACTAGTAACATTGTGTTTTGAAAGAAAAATCAATTGTGGAAATGTAACTTATATTCATGTTCTAATAAAGGCATCAACCCCTGTGAATACAAACATTTAAAGAAAATAGATAAACAAATTCTTCAATACAAAGATACGATATGAGGATTCATGGAACTGGAATTGAAAACTCTAATATGCATTACTGATTGAGGTAGGTCTACCTGATAAATAGCTGTTCTGAGCTATACATTTGAATAATAAAGATTTATGTGTGCAGGAGTTCATTGCAATACTGTAACAGAAAACTGACACCTGTACGACTATTCAGTTCATTGTTTCAGAAATCATGGACAACTGAATGTTCCCAGTTTGCTTTAAATCAATTCATTGATTTTATAATCAAACCATTTCATTGTGATTACTACACACAATTACAATTATGAGTGGAGTTTGCTTTGTTTATGATATTTAAAATGTTTAAAATCAAACAGTATAAAAGAGAGATTGAGGTATTGAAACATTGAAGCATTGTCAAAACGATCATGTAATTGATTCTAGTTTCTCAAGCATGCTCTTCAACAACAGTTCTTCAAGTTTCTTCACACGTATGTCATCCAAGCAATAGTGGTTGAAGCAGCGAAGATCCTTCATCTAGACTGTGTGAAAGCAAAAGGAAAAAAGAGAAAGAACAATCAATAGAAAACCATCATCAGAATTTCAATTATGAAAGGGAAACTTTACAGTGCATTATGATTGGGCGAAATTATTTTGTGTAGTTTTGGTACCAACTTTTAGAGAGGCTCTTAATGAATTAAATACTTTATTTGGTATCACCTTAGTATTGGCAATTTTTGTTAAGGATTAAAAAAAAACTTAGGAGCTGACCTCGATAGGACCACTCATTCCCTTAACTAAGGGACCTAAGCATTAAAAGCAATTAAGAATATCTAAAATTTTAACTATTGGGAAACAATCAAGAAGGAAAGAAGATACCTTTTGACTCGCTCAGAAGCATAGACAATGGGTCATCATCAGAATTGCAATCGGAGCCGTCAGGAGACTTTAAGGGCCACCATGCCAAGTCACACATGCAGCTCTGACTGTACGTTCGGTGAATTGCTTCAACGGTTCCATACCGCTCCCACTCTTAGGTCACTATATACCAAGTCACATCTGCAGCTCTGTGTTCAGTGAATTATCAAGGACCCATCTTACCAGCATGTCGGTCCCCGTATCCAATCTAATTTTGTAGAATGAAAGAAATAATTACAAGTTATTTTCTTTCATTTATTTGCAAGCAGAGGTAAGGAAATGAATCCAATATTATCTTTTGTACATAAAATTAATTACTAGGCATAACTGACCCCAAACAGAAGTTTTCAATTGCCCCTAGTACCCCAAAATAGAATTTTCCAATTGCCCCTACCAAACAACAACCACCCCAATGCACATACACAGTGAGTGTGCTTAGTACTTTGCTGCTAAAGTGTGATTTTCTTGAACAGATCATGAAACTATTCTCACCTGGATTTTTTTCTGGCCTGTGGCATTCTTGAAAAGTAGATGTACTTTCCCAGTGCTTCCTTCATACAAGTGCATATTGTATCTACTGCATCTGAAACTAAGTGAAAGCAAAAACATCATCATAATGTCATTACCACTGAAGTGTAGGTACTGGTAGTGAGACATGTACATCATCTGGTATGGTGCTTGCTTGGAAAATTCTTTAAAATACGAAGTAGAGTTGGGCAACATTTGCTGGTATCAAGAACAATTGTTTAAAAGAATGTTTGTATAGGGTGAGGGACAAAGGGTACTAAAGTGCTGCCTTTGAATATAACAGACGCAGAGTACAGATAATGAGAGAAACTAAGCTAAACATGTAGACATTGTTCCCCAAAAGGTACTACTCATGATTACTTCAGTCTCAAAACAAAAGTATTCCCTTTTTCGGATAGTGCCATTTATTCATTTTCAGGGCAGGTCCATATCTAATTTCCAATTTTTAATTAAATGTTCATTCATGTCCTTCTTTGCTTGTAAGGAAAATCTTTGAATTCCCTATGAACAGTTAACCAGGAGGAGCTACATCCCAGGTCATCTCGGCTCAGCATGATGATAATTTTCATAACTCCCTTTGCCCTTGGCCATGTTGATGTTGGCCTTGGGCTTGGAGCCCTGAAGTCTCTTAAACCCCAGGCACGCGCACGCCTTACAAGAAAGGTCTCAGTCTGGTCTAGATCCTGATCTACTTACCTCTAGATTCTAGATTGATGAGAAGTGGCTGACATAAACTGATAATTATAAAATGATGATCTAGAGTAACTAGAGTTCTAGACTCTAAATCAACTTAGCTAAATAGTAAATTACTGAAAAAATAAAAGTAAAACTCTACTCTAGAGTCTAGGCCTAGGGTCTAGACTATATATCTAACTTTCTGTAAAACTTTGTTCAAATTTATAACTTAAGCATGCAGATATAAAAAGAACCTAATAGCATTAATATTTGGTGTGGAGCTAAATAAGAAAGACTCTCCACTTAAGTTATTTAGTCTAGATGTATATTTGTTAAGACATAAGTTGATCTTTTTAGTATTATATCACATGATACATCACTCCTTTATTCACTTACATGAAAATAAGTATATGGGGCAATATGTGGAACGGCAGTGTATTTTTCACACATTTCTGTGCTCATGGACATATTTATGGCTTACAAAGAATCAGAATGAATCAAAAGAGTGTACCACATTAATTTACCTTTAAAAAACATTTAAAAACTCACCTTTACATGGTCTGTGACTGCAAACTGCGAAATTTTCACTACCGTCACTTCGTGAAAATATTAAAAGCAGGAAAAGAGCAAACAATGTTTTCACGAATTGACGGCTGTTAAGCGCGTACTTGGCTGTCACTTCGAAAACAGAAAAACGTGAAAACAGAAAATCCTTTTGCTAGGCATTTTCTTGTTTAAGTCATCGTCATAGTGACATAATTCAGGGCTGTCAACTTTGGGGAACTGCGTGGAGGGAGGTCGTACGCAAGATTTGTTCAAGGGGCCGGTGTTTTAAAATTTGAAAAATCGCGCCGAAAGTTTCGCAACGACTTGGCCAGCCGCTGAATAAGCGGGGGGGGGGGGGGGGGGGGGTAAGAGCACATTTTTTTTTGTCCCGGTTGTGGCGGGAGGTTTTTTCATAAACCGGGAGATTCTACATCGAGGCGGGAGAGAGGGAGGAAAGGCGTGCTGGCGGGAGTCTCCCGCTACGAGCTATTGGGACGGCGGGAGAATGAGCGTGGAGGCGTGAGACTCCCTCCAAATGCGGGAGGGTTGACAGCCCTGCATAATTAGATATTATTACGGTCTGAAATTTTGTGAGGTTCAAGATGTTAGTGAATGATGTCCAAAAATGCTAAAAAAATCAAAAGTGAAATTATATGCGATTTTCCTCACTACCGTCACTTCGTGAAAACAGGGACGAATTGCACCGATAAGCTCTTAGTACATATGTTCTTGTATATTCTTTTAAGTATTTAAATCTTTCATGGGAGGGAACTTAATGATCCAAAATTCATGTCAACAGTTATTAGATCAAAATGTAAACATGCAGATAGATGTATTGATTTGTTTTAACATACATTTCATTTCATATCCCTTGAAATACAAGTATGTACAATATGATAACATGTTGTGGTCTCTGGTAGGATCCTGTGATCACAGGGTTTGATCCTAGAGAAGGACCTGTGGCAGGGGGTACAGAAATCACTATCAATGGCATGTACTTGGACACTGGAAGGGACATTACTGCAAGATTCAGAGATGCAAATTGCATAGTGATGTAAGTAATGTGTTTTGAATTCAATGCTTGATGTAATTATTTTGTAAAGTCCACCATAAGTCTTTGTTGTTTAAACTTTAATTGTTATTAAAGTAATGAAGCGCAATGGAATATTTAGAAGAATTTGTATGGCTAATGGGCCTTGAGAAATATTTCAGTGTACACATTTCGTCATTGATGCCATTTTCAAATATTTTTTAATAAATATGTAAACTCCATCATATCCATTCATGAAAGGCTCCATAAATTCAAACAAATATCAGGCAGATATTGAGAGAATAGAAGTACATTAAGTATGTAAGTGGGTATTATTTGTTATTTTGAAGTTCTGTTCAAGACGAAATCGCAACCTGCATCACAAGCAGCATACCGGAGAATGAAGAGGTTTCTGTAACGCTGGCCATGACATTTGATGGAGATGAAAGACAATTCAGCGGTTACGACTTCACCTACATGCCAAATCCAGTGATTGAAGATATTGATAGGAAAACATCTATCATGTCGTAAGTTACTTGTTTAAAAAGAATCACTGTAATAAATCACCATGGTTTACCCAGTCATAATAAGCATTTGGGGGAATTACTTTATCATAGAATTATGGCTCAGATAGAAACACATTCTTGAAAGTTTCAGAAAAAAAAAAAAATGAAATTCTGGTATTTTTGAAAGTGGAGATAACAAGTGGTATTAAAAATTAGCCATCGGCAATAAAGTGTATAATGTTTTGTATAAAGAGAACTCTACCTTTTGTTAAGAAATCATTAAAAATATCCCTGTTCATTTTATTGATAGAATATATTTTTTAATTCAAGAAGCAGCATGGTTAACATAATTTCACATGTGTCTGTTCCACCAAAAGCAATGAAAAGAGGGGTATATTCACTACTTTGCACTTTGTTTAAAGCAATTGGTAAAGTTCTCCATGGCATGACATAAAGCATCATTGCTTTACTAGATTTTTCATATGAGGAGTGAGTTCAACAGTGAAACAAAATCTAACCCACTTTTTCTTTGTTCTATTTCTCTGAAGCTTTTATTGATCTGTGTCTCTAATTTTGTATGCTTTGGCCCAAGCAAACATCTTAACATGTAAATGATAAAGTGTATCATTATTTTTCATAGATACTATATTCTATAAGAATATGTAGATTGACAATTTGTTAATTTTTTCTTCTTTTTTACAATCTGTTATACAGATATTGACTGGCAGGGGGTGTAATATAACATTCTTTGGACCGCTGAAGGGAGTAATATTTTCCCAAGTGGTTATATTTTCCCAAAGCGCACAGCGCTGAGGGAAAATATTGGCCCGAGGGAAAATATAATTCCCTTCAGGTCCGAAGAATGTTATCTAACCCTTGACAGTCAATATCTGTTATATTAGATAGCCTTGGTTTAAAGATTTAGGGGGGGGGGGAGGGTCCATTTTTTTTTTTTTTCGAGGACAAACCAACTTTTAGAAATTCTTCAAAAAAATGTTGGGGCTTTTTTGGGGGAAAGAAAAAATTGTGGAAAAATAATTACCGGTACAAGGGAAAACAAAATTTGAGAAAACAAAATCGGACGCCGGTATTAGTGTAATTGGTAATATACAGTCCTCAAGAGGGCGACATGCATTGATTTAAAATATATTCATTTCACCATCTGGTGAATATACCACTGGAAAGCGACCGGCCAGTAAAATATAACAATTAATAATAATAATAATAATAATTGTAAATTTATAATGCGCAGTTTCTATATGTATATACTCAACTGCGCATGACATAATGATAGTAAAAGGAACAATACAAATAAACATTTAAAAGTTAAAATCGATGCTAAGGGGGAACCTGTGTATGCTTTACAATGAAAATGTCTATGTAAAACTTTCCTGAAACAGATAGGTTTTCAGGTTATTTTTAAACACATTGATTGATGATGCATGTCTAATTGTGGCAGGGAGACTATTCCAGAGTTTGGGTGCAGCGCTAACAAAGGCGCGGTCACCTAGAGTAACCTTTGTTTTACAAGGTGGAAGACTCAGGAGCATGGTATCATGGGAACTACGGAGCCTGTAGGACTGGGTGGGTGATTTTAACGTCAGGAGTTCACTGAGATAAATGGGGGCCAAGCCATGGAGTGCCTTATAAGTAAGGAGGAGTATTTTGAATTTGATTCTCTGGCGAACTAGCAATAGACATCACATGACGAGCTCTGGACCAATTACATCTCTAAGCTATCTAATATTATGAAGTATTCCCTGTCTGAGTGATTTACACATATGACTGTTTTCTTATATATAGGTGTTATTTGAAGCTTACCTTGAATTTATTTTTATTTCAACAGAGGAGGTCTCGATATCACACTAACTGGCGTTGGATTTGATCTGATCCAAGAACCCAGGATTGTTGTTAGTTCTCTCACAACTGATGCTAGCAACTTTGAGGTATGATATGCATTCTCTATATTTCATTCAAGTCCTATTACCAGTAATAGGTATCGGATTATCAAAATATATTTTGCTCTGTATGTAAGGGAATTTATCAGGTTATAGTATATTAAAAAATACGAGCTTCAAATATTACTTCTACAAAGAGATGTGGCAATTTTAAATACACCCATTAAAACATAGAAGGCATACTAGTCCTTGTGTAGGGTATTATGTTATCCTTTATTTCTTCAATACTCCTTAATTGTTTAATAGCCCTTAGAATGTTGGGTTAAGCGTTTTTTTTTTAGGTTGATACTAGACATTTTTAGCTATACCCATATATGTTTAGGAGATTGGTAACCATAGATATGTCTATTGATTGTAAAAGATTGGAATACTACCTGTATGCTCTTTCTCAGGCATACACTTGTACATTGTATTTAGTAACATTTAGATACATTTATTTGACACAGTACTGCTTAGCATACTTTGTATTTGCTTGTACAAGTACATGTATGTTGTCAGTTTTATATAAACAAATAAATGAATTGTTCTGCCATGCATACAGATCTGCATTTGCACATGTAATTGTTAATCTACAGGCTTATCCCCAAATGTTCTCTTTGAAATCACATTTGGTTGTGTTCATAAATTATTGGATCTTATAGATTGGCACATTCAAACATGTGATCATAGTGCAATTACATGAAATGGAAATGAAATTTTAATACTTTTTATATCTTTTGTTCTATATTCTTTATCAATGCTTTGACATTTATGTCCTAAAGCTCTGCAATGGAACAGAAAACATTCTCACATGTCCAACACCAAGTTTTCCTGATGATGCTATCCCTGCCAGAAGAAGACGAGCAACAGACGATGCAATGATCGCGAATTTATCCTTTGACTTTGATGGATATGTGATTGATCGAGGCACTATAGAATATTTCCCAGACCCTGTGTATGTAAACTTCAGTGGGAACAGCAGAATTTATAAGAGTGCTAATAAACGACTCGAGATTACAGTGAGTTTAGGAGTTTTCTTCATACACACCTGCAACACCAAATTTCTGTTTATGACATAAGTCATTTAGCCTGTATTGATTAATCGTTGCATAAAATGATGTCATCATTACTTTGTATTTTCAGATACGTTTTGGTTCGCGTGCATGATAATTTTTTTATTTAATGTTTTTAATTGAAATTTGAATTGCTTAATAGACGTTGTTATTGACTATTAGATTCTGCCATGTAATAGATATATTGCAGTAATGCCTCTAGCATATTCTTGATACTGAATTAATGTCTCTCATGATTGTATGTAAATTTGCTGGAGAAATTTGCCTTCTGAAAATGAAAACATACTCAATTACTTTTCCTTTTCACATAATGAAGAAATAGTCATATGCTTTACGATTAAATGTAAATGCTGACGTAGTAGACACTTGAAAGTTAAACTGTCAATATTCTCAGTATTACGTCATGATTGCTGCCCTTAAAGGGATCGTTTAACAATGTTAAATCTGAGATGCACGGCCCTACATGTTATCAGTGTCTGTGATATGGTGTTATATTGAAGCCCTAAAAAAATGGCGCTTCAAAATGATCAAACAGTGCCTCAAAAAGAAAAAATCTTTGAGTGATCGGCTTTACCAATCTCATTTTCCCCAAAAGACTGTAGTGTTATGAAAGCCGTTTGGCAAACGCAAAATTAGATTTCGATTTTCAATCATAAAAGTCTTGATAATCAGACAGACGTTCGGCTTGTAAAAGTCATGGGGTTCCTGACTGACCTAAAGGTTTATAATCATCATTGCAGCATAAGCTAAATCAATGATTTTTTTTAAAGATCTAAGACAAAGTTACCGGATCCCTTGAAAGAAGATCTTATATATAATTTTGATGTAATGTAATACAATACTATTTGTAAAGTAATGTTGTATAGCTGTAAAATTAATGTAATGTGCTTGCTATCAGATATTTGTCAAATTTATTTCATAATTAGGTTTTATTATTGGATTATTATTGTGTCTAATACAAAGTGTATTGAAATATATTTTGAGTAAGTGATTTTTTTATTTTTTTATAGTTATTGTTATTAGTTATATCAACTTGAAATAGGGAAATTAATTTACACTGAACATTATTAAGTTCAGTGGCATATTAAAGGGCTTTGATTTGTTTTCTTTGTTTTTATTTATCTTGTTTAGTATTCACAGGCTTGACTACACATGCTATGAGTAAATTGCTTGAAGCTAAAATTGTAAATGTAGCTTTTATGTTTTTCTAGGGAATGGATTTAACATTAGCAAGTACAGAAGACGATGTACTAGTCTTGTTAGGGCCTGATGGAGAATGCACTGTTGATGTTCTTGAAATGAATGTCCTGCGTTGTCAGCTACCAGATGACCAGCCTCAGGCAGGATACTTAAATGGAACACTTGGTCAGGGAGATGCAATGAATCTTCCAGCTGTGACAGTAAGTTATTTTTCTCTTCTGCAAATTTTCAGTTTCAAGCATTTGAACTAAAAGCAGGGGAAAATAGTCATTAAAATATACAGACCACCAAAACATGTTGTGCTCTTGATGTGAGGGATTCCACGCCACTATACTGTATTCAAAATAGGAGCTGCAAATACTAATTCTACTATCAAAGAGCTATTGCAGTTTCAATATGGTAAAAATAAAATAGATTTGTTAGTAGCCTGTTTGACACACACGTACCTCTCCCACAGAACCCAAGTTCAATTTGGGTTCTGTGCACAGGGTACTATGTTATATGTTGTTATCTTCATACTCTCTAAACCATTATCATATATAGAATGCCAAGTAATTTTTTTTAAAGATTGATTTCATACATTCTTGCTATGGTGTCTTGTGGATTTGCAATATTGTTTAGTTATGTTCCATCATGTATTTTTAATTCTAAAATAATTGCAAAACTACATATATGCCCTATATTTTCCTCTTGATGTAATATAATTTTTCTTTTCATTCAGGTGAAGCATGGAAATCTTTGGTTTTACCCTGGATTTGTTCAATATTCATCCAATACTGAACCCTCGATTGGGGTCATAGTTGGAGCTACTGTAGGTGCTCTAGTGGTAGTCATTATTGTCATGGGTCTTGCTGGAAGGTTCTTGGTCAAACGTAGACAGAAAGCTATTGATCAACAGGTGGATGAGTTGGAACTTCTTGAAAAAAAGATTCAGAATCGTGCAGAAGAAGGTAAATAACTTAAAGGCTACCAATCACCAGTAACTATAGTTAGCTCTGTATGACAGGAATGTCATGTCACAATACTACTAACTTGTACATGTATGATCTCAATGAACATGAAAGCGACCTACAAGAAGACTAGTTGATGCACCCTACATGCCTGCACAGAAGTCAGTAGCACATTGAATCCAAGTCTGACTTAGGTTCGTTGTACAGAGAGTTTATGTTATCTTTAACTTTTGTCACTATACTCTTTAACTGTTAAATCAAGTAAAATGTTTTTAGATTGACTTTATACAATCTTGCTGTACTCAAATCTTTATTTGCTGGTGATTTGTACACATAAACTATTTACAGGCACTACCATACAGCATAGGGCCCTGTCATATCTAAATCCTCTTACAGTCGATTAAAAGAAATCTATTGTATCATTATTCTTGCTACATTGATTGTATCCTACTTTAAATGTTTCTTGAAGATTTCTGTTGCACAATTGCCCTACCATCTTTTTATGATGTTTTTTTTTTTTTAACTTCCCTTCAGCCTACCACAACTTGCAGGTTGACATGACAGAAGTTGAAGACCAGGTGAAAGGTCTTGGTATTCCGTTTGTAAACACCCAGGACTATGCTCGAAACATGCTCTTCTCAGGTCTGGATATCCTCCCTGCTACCGCTGATCCAGAGGTCAGTGTATACATATCACATCTCTATCAGTAGCCACCTCTCTATGAAGGCAACCTGTCTAGAGTGGCCATGTGTTTTGTATTCCTCAAGAAAGAAATGTTGCAGGACCTGTCTAAAAAAGGCCACCTTTCTACAGTGTCCCCTTTCTCGGTTTCCCTTAGGTGGCCTCCATAGATAGGTTCGATTGCAAAAGTACTATAGTAGAATTGATTTTCTTTTATGCAAAATATATTGTAGAATTTACAGAAGAATTGTTTCAAAGTGTAGCAGAATTATTAGTCACAAGACGACTATCCTTCTGCAAATGAGATTATGCTTTTTAGTGTCAAACGAAGAAGCTATTATTTTTAGATGCACATTAATATTAAGAACAAAGAAACGAAACATGTTCATGCACTTGCACATGTAAATTATGCAACTTTCATCCAATGTCAGTAGATTAAGAGCTACAAAAATTTCTGTATTTCTTCATTTATACTATACATTAGCCATAAATATGATGTTTAATATTTAAGTTTCAATGCATGTATGAAAGTAATTTTGAAAATGATTTACTGTACAATTGTATAGTACTTGGATGCAGATCTAGAGCGAGCAATGATCACATTCTCGAGACAGCTGAATAACCCTGACTTCCTCGTCAAGTACATTCAAGAGTTGGAAGAGAGGAGGAAATCTCAGAGGAGAGACCGGTAAATATACACTTCTTTTTCTCTGGTTGCATGTGTCCCTCTCCGTTCACAATAACAAACTTGACTGCACTATGTACCATGTAGGAGGTGTGTGACTTTATGCTGATCAACTTGTTCCTGATGTTTCCTTTGATTTTGTTTATTGGTTATGTCATCAATCAAAGATATTACATAATAGTGGCAAATGGAATGTTTTATATCTAGAGGAGCACAATTAATACATTTACCTCATGAGTTAGTGCAAATATGATAATTATGGGGAAAATGTTATTACTTCAAATGAGTTTTATGAGACTAACAAAGACAAACACATCGTCTTATGTAGGTCTCATTGTAATGTAGATGTATATCAGTACAATTGAACAAAGCACATTACAAATTCATTGAAGGAGAAAGAGACTCTGATTATACTCTCCCGCAGTAAGTTTGAATGTAGCGTGTGAAGTGCCGGATAAACTGACGTTCTTGTTATTTTCAGAGTCAACATCGCATCACTTATTACAGTTATTCTGGTATCAGAGGGGAACTTTGACTACTTCACTAAGTAAGTATTGATATCCTTGATGGCCATTAATCGTATGGATGTATGTTCATTTCATTCTCATTTTGCAGTGTGATATTTATAAGCTTATATTTGATATACCATATGTACAAGTGTATTGATTTAAAACCTTTAAACTGCACAGGCATACCCAGATTTAAAAGCACAGTACACTGTTGCTCTGGCACTCCCATTTTGAAAGTATATTTTATTCAATTACCCCCCCCCCCCTCCCCATTATTTGTTTATTGTGTAGTTTATTTTTATTATGTAGTTTATAGGAGAAAAAAAAGATAATAAAATAACAGATTTGAGTCGTGCCGCAGCATGTCCTTCGGCATGAGATTGATCTGCATTTGTCCCTCTCTACCCAGGTGTTAAATGGGTACCCAGTAGTGTCACGCAAAAACGACAATTAATCTTACTGGTTTTAGGTCTCGGCTCAAAGAGGCTTTATTCATGGTGTAACTGAAATACAAACACCAAAGGAAAAACTCACCCTATTCAGGGTAACATCATTCTTAATTCTCATGTGACAATTAGCCCCCCATTTTAAGAACAATTTACTAAAGTAAAATTTCTACACAAATCATAGAATTATTGGCAATTACATATCTCATGGAATTTTTTAAAGCAAACTGTTTCAATGTTTACTGAACATCTCATTCCAAATGTACTTACTATAGCATGTTTACAATAAATATTGTACACAAAACCTAGAATTATTGGCAAATACATATCTTATGAAAATTTGAAAATCAAACTTTTTCAATGTTTACTGCACATAAATCATTACCTTGTCATTAAAGCTTTCCAATAAGTATCATCAGTTTCTTTCTGTGATCCAATGTATCAGTCCAAGTTGTGAGTAAACGCGTATGCTAAAACCATAGTCTCTGTGATAACAAGGAGTATTGTTCGTAATGGGACATCATCTCGGTCATTGTTTGTCGTTTGAGTCCAACCTTTGTGATACCTGAAGACTTTTAAAGATGACCACCAACAGAAGTCCAAAGCTAATTATGGCAAAACTCACATCTAAATCTGTTATAATTTCCACAATGATATAGCTCCAACACTAAAGTTCATAACGAGTATCATACATAGACATCGTTCAAAAAATACATTGGCATTGTTTAAAATATACATTGGCATGGTTCAAAATGCAGTGAGTAACATTCCTGCATTTGCATAAACTAAAATACATGTAATACTGATGTAATATTTTCTTCTTAATATCAACCTTCAGTAATGCATTTCATGCATCTCCACAAAACATATGCTCAGGATAAGTTGTATGCACTATCATATACAGTTTGATGGGTACACATTTGTAGCTTGCAAAATCAATATAAAACAAATGCTGCCATTTAAACAGACAAGATTTTATGGTACTAAATCGTTTATGTTACATTTCTTTCCAAGCTCCCTATACATTAACTATGCTCGAAAAATTACGAGAAAATAAACAGATGTCTACAAAGCTCTTGCTATCTCGTTCTATACTCCTACCAACACCATAGATATGGCTTCTCCCAACATTACATAATTTTAAATGCAATGTGTATCCAATAAATGACATTAAAGAACTGTGTTAAACCATAATACATATATATCATTTAAATTACTTATGGTAAGCAGACAAAAAAACACAAAACATGAGTATTACATTTCACATTCTGCTCATATAGTCTGCTGCAACATTATCCTGACCCTTCACCGATACAAGCCTGAACCTGTAATCTTGGAGCATCATGCTCCATCTCATGATTCTTTTATTCTCAAACTTCTTTGCTTGAATATAGACCAAAGGTTTGTGGTCTGTGTGTACTTCAAACCCACGTCCATACAAATAATATTCGAACTTCTTGATTGCCCACACTATTGCCAAGCACTCTTTCTCTATTGTCGAGTAATTCTCTTCCCTTGGCAATAGCTTCTTACTCGCGTAAGCGATTGGGAATTCTTCTCCTAAGTGCTCTTGCATGAGCACGGCACCCACACCCCTATCAGACGCATCTACCTTCAAAACAAACAACTGATCAAAACAAGGAAGGTGAAGGATCGGACGAGTAACTAGACAGTCTTTCAATTCTCTGAATGACTTTTCCTCAACTTCTCCCCACTTTACCACATTCGGTTTACCTTTAAGGGTCAAATCTGTCAAAGGCAGTGCAATCTCAGCATAATTAGGAATGTAGTCTCTATAGTAACCTGTAAGACCTAAGAACGATCGTACCTCCTTCTTGGTCTTAGGTCTAGATGACTCAATGACTTTCTTAGTCAGTCTACTACTGGTTTGAATAGTACCATCTCTGAGACTATGTCCTAGGAATTCGATCGTGTCAATCCCAAAGCGCACTTGGACGGACGCGCTGCTAAGTTCACCTCGCGTAATCTTTGCAACACCTGGCTGAGTGTCTTTACATGCTCTTCCCAACTCTGTGTATGGATGAGAACATCATCAATATAATGAACTACATTTGGAATACCCTGTAATACATTACGCATCATCTTAGTGAACTGTGCACCCGCCGTAACCAAACCAAATGGCATGCACTTGAACCTATACTGCCCACCCGGAGTTAGAAATGCGGTTTTGTCTTTATCGCTTTCTCGCATGGGGATTTGCCAGTATCCCTTTGTCATATCAAGTTTACTGAAGAACCGGCTTTGTGACAACGTAGCAAACAAATCCTTAGGGTCAGGTATGGGTTCTGGATTGAACACTGTGATATGATTTAAGCGGCGGAAATCTATGCAGAACCTATTAGAACCGTCTGGTTTTTTCACCATTACTATTGGATGACCATAAGGGGAATCTGCCGGTTCAATAATTCCCATTCGCAACATCGTATCTACTTCCTTCTCTACAGTTTCTTTCATTGCCTGGGGAACTTTGTATGGGGGTGAACGCACTGGTTCATCACTTGTCAAATGCAATTTGCACTCTGCAGCTGTTGTCTTCTTTGGTACATCAGAAAAAATATCTTGATATTCGCGCAACAACTGAGATATCTCTTTCCTACGACTCTCTTCCAAGGACTCATTCACCCTGACATGCTCTATGAATTCCTTCTGATGTATAGACGGCATCACTGTCACCTCAGTGCGATCCAAATCACTAATCTGAACCTCAACATCTTCCCCAGAATCCTCACACACTTCGCTACTCTCTGTGCACATATCAAAACAGCCAGCCACTGACAAGTCAACCTCCTCCCTGGGAAAGTATTTCTTCAGAAGATTGATGTGATATGTCTTAGGAACTCCTTTTACATCTACAATGTAGTCATAATCGTACTTCACGCCAACCACAGGAAATGGACCCATCCACTTCAGTAACAACTTGTTCTGATCAGTGGGAAGCAAAATCAGCACCTGATCCCCGATATCTAATTTCCTGTTTCGAGCATTCCTATCATAATACTTCTTGTATTTCCCCGCAGCACCTTTCAAGGTTTCCTGGGCTAACTCCCATGACTTCACCAACTTTTCACGAAGCTCTATGACATATTCATACTCATCTTTCAACTCCGGAGTTACATCATCATTTGTCCACAATTCCCTCAACACATCCATGGGACCACGAACATTTCTCCCATATAACAGCTCAAAAGGAGAATATCCAAGACTAGAGCTAGGAGTCTCGCGCAATGCAAAGAGGAGCGCAGGCAAATATCTGTCCCACTCACGTGGTTCATCCGCGCACAACCGTCGCAGCGCAGTCTTTATTAACCCATTATACCTCTCTACTAAACCATTGCATATGGGATGATACCTAGAGCTAGTGACCTGTCGAATAGACAACAATCTTGACACCTCCCTCATTAAACTTGAAACAAACTGTGGACCCAAGTCTGACATGACTTCATTCGGTATTCCTACCCTACTATTCACACTGAGAATTGCTTCGGCCACTTCCACAGTTGTTATTGTCTTCAAAGGTATGGCTTCCACATACCTGGTTGCATAATCAACAACTGTCAGGATATGCGTATGACCTCTCGCTGACCTAGTGAATGGTCCCGCTAAATCTATAGCTATTCTCTGAAATGGTACACCTATTATCGGCATTCGACCTAATGTTGCCTTCGGCACTCTACCCTTACTGGCTGTCTTCTGGCAAATGTCACAGGATCGACAGAAGTTCGCTACATCCACCGACATTCCTGGCCAGAAGAATTGACACTTGATTTTGGCCATTGTATTGTTTATGCCTATATGACCTCCCATCAACGACTCATGTGCCACTTTCATTACTTTCTCTCTTTGGGACTTAGGGAGCACTACACACTTATGTCCGATACCTAGCTTAGGGTTATTTCCATCTCTTCTCTGTCTGTACAAACACTCTCCTTCGAACACAAACACATACTTAGACTTTTCATCCCTACCTACTTTGTTCCACAATGAACGCAAAGATGGATCTTCCTTCTGCTCACGAACAAAACCTGCAGGCTCTATGCAGGAAACGGGACTACCAATCTTCAAACCCTTGAGCGGTTTGACCTTGATCTCCTTCTGAGATCGAGTTTCAACTGCCATCACCAATGGACTATCCTCTTTCACACCAGAGATATTTGCAACCTGCTCAACTCGCTCATCTCTATCCACAACCTGCACTCCAATAGCATCTTTGACCTCACCAATGGTACTCTCATCATCACTATTCACCTGATCTGCAACGTCACTTACTACTCCTTTAGGTACCCAGTTCAAATCTGGATCGCGGGGTTCACGTGCACCAGTTATATCACCAATAACAACATCAAATAGTGAATGAGGCATACACAAAGCCTCTATCTCACCCACATAGTATGGAGAATCAACTGTCAGTCTCGCAACTGGGAACTCCCTTACTGTACCATCAATGAGCAGCACTACCTGCGTGTACCCTGTCAGCTGATCTTCATCGACTAGTTCTGATTTAACTACACAAGTAGTGCACCCGCAATCTCTCAAAACTGATACTGCTTTGTTCCCTTTTCCCAGCCTACCTGAAACTACGGGCATATGCTTCGTCATAGCCCCTACCAGATCATAAGCCATGCCTAGTTTATGCACAATGCTTTGTTCTGTCTTCTCTAATGAATTCAATTCATTTGCTTCTACCGGTAGTAAACAGATACTAGCTAGTCCAAATTGCACCGTATTAGCACTTGGTGAACTATCAACAGACTTTAACGAACCGATACCATATCCTGTATCCTCACCACCATTCGCGACTAACTGAGAACTGTCATTACTCTCTACTCTTTGGGTGGGGAAATCTGTCCCATCCAAAGTCATCATTCCTTGCGCTGAATGTATCTGTTTGCGCAACGGACATTCGTTCTTAAAGTGCCCCTGGCTACCACACATATAACAACCTCTAGCAGAACGCTTGCTTGCATCATATGCTCCTCCATCCCTACTACTTGGTGTACGCGAGTTAAAACCCTTAGTGTTAACGTTACCCTTGGGGACACTTGGCTGAGCGGGACTAACAACACCTTGTGTACATGTAACCGTCGGTTTGAATCCACCTGGATTGCGGGGTGTGCCGAAGGTATGTAATCCATGGGCCCCTACATAAACCATAGCCCTTTCAACAACCTTATCAATGCTACTATCTTGCCCCTCTCTAACAAACACTTCAACTTCCCTTGGGCAACAATACACAAACTGTTCTCTTAGGATTAAATCAAACAGGGAGTCATAATTCTCTTCAATATTTGATAACTCGATCCAATTCTGCAAGTAACCCTTCAATCGTACACTGAATTGCCTTGGCTGTTCATGCTTCTCTGGCTTCGCCGTACAAAATTTTCTTCTATAACCATCGGCGGTCAAATGATAGAACTCCATCAACTCTCGCTTTACTGCCTCGTAATCATTGCGAGTTTCCCTTGACATTCTATTCACTACCTCCAAAGCCTGCCCTGTCAATTTAGAAATAAGGTGCAAGGCTCTTACACTGTCAGGTACCTTTTGACTAGCCATGACTAATTCGAATTTAGTAATGTACGCATCAAATTTATCACTTGTATCATCAAATTTACCAATTTTCAACCTTAAACCCCCCGAATCTACACCGGCAGTCTTTCTCTCCTCGACCCGAAGCTCGGCTAGCTTCACTTCTTTTTCGCGCTCTTCGCGATCATTCTGGCTTTCGCGCTCTTCGCGATCACGCTGCATGGCTTTCCAATTCTTTTACTCTTAACACTTCGGCGCAGCGCTCGGAAACGAACTTGCTAAGCTCACTACCCGCAAGGCTCATCTCCCGACCTAGGGTTGAGAACTCTTTTATCTGATCTATACTGGCCATTATGAAACTGTATTCGAAATCACAACTGGGTTTCAACAGGTACGGAACAATCCCCGTAGAATCTATTCAAGAAAACACTGACAACCATCAAGACTCTTGTTGTAGAGGTCTAGCTTAATCCCCAAGACAAGAACCCGTGAAAAACTATCCACCATTTGTCTTAATTAACATAGACATGCAATATCAAGACCCGTCTCAAAGTCAAAGTATGACAACAAGTATCCCTGTGCATCCAACCTAGATTAACTCATGCTCACACACAGCTAAATCCAACACCATGTCCAATTCAGGTCATTGAAACCCATCACAGCCCTAGCACATAAACCTGTACACACCGCTGCAATACACAATGCCTACGGACACACACGCACATAACACGCATACCTGAAATCTGAATAGCAATCTACACACAATCCCGTATACCGACGCAAATCACCCACCGCCAATACTGCACATCTATTGACGATACACGCACTGCTGAAACCGTGGCGAGAGACCTACCACACCGAACCGCAAAATCACTCTTTTTGCGAACATCCGTCTCTCTTTTAAAACGAAACCTACACATACAGTGTAACGGATATTTAACCAACAAAATGTGATATAACAAACGAGACCTAAAACTTTGGTCCTGGCAAGGTCGCCATAAATTGTCACGCAAAAACGACAATTAATCTTACTGGTTTTAGGTCTCGGCTCAAAGAGGCTTTATTCATGGTGTAACTGAAATACAAACACCAAAGGAAAAACTCACCCTATTCAGGGTAACATCATTCTTAATTCTCATGTGACAAGTAGGATGTCAACGTTATGTAGTATGCTTGTAAAATGGAGTGTGGCCAGAATACTCCCCAGGAAGTGGGGCGCGTGCACTATCATGTTGCGATTGGCAATTGAATCCGGTGACATACTAATTTCAATGTAAAATGCTTAGAAATCAAGTATTAAGGGCTATACAAATGTTACTATTATTATTATTACATGTATTAAAGAAGGGGATTTAAATTATTTACAATGGAAGTGCATCATCACATATATGGGGCCAGTCACCACAAAATGAGTCCAGTGTCGCATTAGGCTCAATCGTAGTAATAGCGATGTATAGTGTGTATGTACTGAAAATTGACCCACCTACCACATTTAAGATTTTTCCAAAAATCGACTTATTAATGTCTTGTAGTTTATGTCCCAGAGCTTAGGTCACGAAAATATCTCCTTCTAACATTTTTTGGCAAATAATATAGGCTATGTTACGCATCATTAACTTTACACCTAATTATCTCAAACTGGGTAATCCCATTGTTTATAAAGTCCAATTAGGTTTTTGTTCATATTTCTGGATATAATTTATCAATTTTAATGTGTGACCCCTTAATTTAAAGCTTACTTAATGTAGATTCATATAATACTTAAAAACAGGAATAAACATTTTGACCAACTGGACTCATTTCGTGGTGACAGGCCCCATATATTGTATGTGACCGGAATGATTATGTTATGTTTAATATAATTTTACTCATTTCCCTGTTGGCACATTCTTTAGTGCTTCAAGTAGTACTTGACATTTATCCAAACAGTAAAAATAACAAATACCAACTTAAGAATTCCCTGTTAATCCACATGTACCTTTTTTAAACATTACAATGAATTGGAATAGAAGTCTGCACACATAGAATTTGGCTTTGCTGGAGACTAACAAACATTCTACATGCTGTTTTTATTGCTAAACTGGTTTACATCTACTTTTTCCCCTCAAGGATCCTCAAAAGATTATTGGAAGATCAGATCAGTGATGCATCAGATACTGGCAGACAACTCAAGTCTCTCTTTCGAAGGTAAGATGAAACACATTTCTTGAACTTTTGTAACCTAATTGCTACTTTAGCATTGTCAAATAGATGCTTAAGGGCACACGCCTGCTAGGCTGATCATATCAACATGTTAGGTGTATGGCTCAATTTATTAGAGTCATACATTTTTATTTCTTAGTGATCTCGCTTTTTAACGTCTGAAATATTGCCAGAAATATGCATTCTGCTCTTGAAGTATTTGAATTCTAAACTATTGTATTGATACATTTTTAGTGAGATATATCATGTTTTACACACTGGCAATATTTTATCTCCATTTTCTTCCAACTTTATCATTCAGATATTTAAAGAGAAGAATTTGTTAATGTTATTTGCTCCAACTTGGCATCTAATAACTTCAATCATAAGTATTCAATTTTCTTTAGAGGACCAATTTTATGGAATTAGTTACCTCCTAATGTTAAACCAAGCCCAACTCTGAATACATTTAAAAAGAGATACAAACAATTACGTTTTTGTAAAAAGTATTTTATTAGTTTTTATATATATGCAATCAGGTGTTAGATGTTAGGTATTAGTTGTTAGGTGTTAGGTGTAAGGTATTAAGTGTTTTAGGTTAAAATTCTTTATTATGTCGCAAGGGACCAGCACCACATAAGACGTAATTGTTCCTTCTTGCTGGTTCCTCATTCAAATATATATTTGTATTTTATGTTCATCTTTCGTTATGTTATTTGTATGTTCTTTACTTATCAATGTAAATATCAATGTTATAATTATTTATGTTTTTATATGACGAATAAAATAAATTGAAATTGAAATTGAAGTACATTGGACATATTTATATCATCTTTTTTTCTTCTTTTGTTTTTTTCACAGAACTGAAACAATTGTTGAAAAGCTGCTTGCCAACTGGTTTTCTCTCTGCATGTACCATTATCTTAAGGTATATTTAATTATCTACATACCGTTATTTCATTTAATAATGCTTTATGTACTTAATGTGTTATTTAGACTAATGGTAAATTAGTAGGTAATTGATACATGGTGAAGATAAGAGCAGTGGCTATTTGTACCTCATAAATAGGCGCTATTTGATCTTTGATCACTGTTTATTACCGACCAAGTTCACAAAGATATTGCATATATATATATATATAATGTCTGATCAAATCACATTTTAATACTTGTAGAGCCGTACCTGTAGAATTTGCCTTTATATTACTTCTACGTGTACATTGCTTCAAACAAATTGAAGTATATAGTTTCATTTAGTAAATAACATGACTTATTGATAGTTACATGCACACACATTTCATTTTGAAACATTTTATATTATTGTACTCTTTCAGACAAAATTCTTGTATTTACATTGCCTATCAGTTTGTTCTTATCATATAATTTTCTTTTTCTTTATTTTCTTGCCAGAAACATGTTGCCAAGTCACTGTACCTGTTATACCAATCCATCAAGATTCAAGTTGAGAAGGGACCCATTGATATCATCACTGGACAGTCTTACTTCTCACTCAACTTTGACTGTCTCATAGAGGAGGATGTTCCTTATGAAGAAATGGTACCTTACAATTTAATCCTTACATGAGATACTGGGATCGATGCAATCTAAAAGGGCGAGGGAGGGGGATCTGTTCTTCGTTATTTTACCCCATTTCAAGATACTTTTTCACTTGTGGAATTTGGGTTAAAAATATGAAGTTTCCACCATGATTTATTAAAAAATGTAGCGGAATGTGATATTCAATCCCAAAATGGACATTGTTTTGATGTACACAGGTACATGTAGTCTACCATGTAGGTGGGGAGGGAATGGGGGTGTAGGGGACTGTCATTACCCCACCCTATGACTATAGCAATGTCAATTAAAGATCCCCTTTTGAATTGTTGCATTGATGTGTTTAGCAGAGTTGTATTACAGAGGCAAATAAGTTTCTTTTCAGAGATCAGTTGCAAGTTTGAAGCTTTTGTGTTTTAGAACTAATAGAGAATTAATTGCTCAAAACATGTTCATTACATGAACATGTTGGTAACTGAGAAATGGAGAACTTTGAATAACCTTTAACTGAGATGTTAAAATGTTTACATTGAGATTCAGACCAATATTCTGTTTTTGCCTAAACGCAGTCGTTGTCTGTAGTTGGTGCCAATGGGCAGCATGAGTACTATGTTACTGTCCTCAGCTCTGACTGCATCTCTCAAACTAAGCAGAAGATACTGGATGCAGCTTACAGAAGACAGCATTTTGTCAAGCAGAGTAGAGCTCATGAGTTGGATCTCTGTGAGTTAGAAATCCATTATTCAATCTATTATTAAATCCTCAGATGTTTTGTATTTGTGTATGGCGAGAGTTGCCAGAGTGCACATAAATGGAAGTGGAAGCTAACATTTTTAACCTGACAAGTGAGATTTAAAACAAGTTTTGATGCTATGGAGCCTCTTTATGCCTAGGTCACATATAAACCGGGCCCCGTACAATCTTCCCTACCCGGCGGCTTGCCGTGGATTTAGAGACCGTACAGGAACCTTCAGATTTTTATTTCTACGGCATGTGGTCACATATGCTGCAGCGACCGGGAAGTGCCCGGTGAAAATTGGTCGAGTGAAATGCTAGGCACCCATAAGGGTGCCGGCCGGGTGCTGGCCGGTAAGACTACGGGCTCCGTTCGATTAGCAGGTGCACCCATGGCTCCCGGAAGGTACCCGGCTGGGTGCCTTGCGGTGCACAGAACTATGTGTCCTCTGACATTTGCACCTCCTATATTTAAAGCTGCGTTGTACATTTTGAGATGCCACCGGGAGGGGCCCGCACGGCCAATATTCATTTCAAATGGCTCTCGGATGGTAGACGCCCAGTGTTGTGCATATCACCCGGGGCTCTTGAGAGGCAGTGAGGGAACCGTAGGGTACATGTACGGCACCATTGATCACCGCAAGGCGCCAGTAAAGATTTTTCATGAGAATTTACCCCAACAAATCGTGAGGGGCCTGTCCAGGCTAGGACCGGAGCCCGAAAGGTGCCATACGGGCCCTTTACGGGCTTTCTACGGCATTACGGTCAGATAAAAATGCCGGGAGAATTGGGAGCAGCCAACTGAGCACCACGGCACCCATATGGCTTACAAAACTGTCTCAGCGCCTGTAGGAACTTTGCGGCAGCAGGCAGGATACCGCTCAAAATTTACCAAAATGTCTGTTTTTACTCGCCGTGCGGGCCCCGGAGTGTATATGTGAAAGCCCCATTAACAACAACCATTGTTAAAGTGTTTTGAGCCTGTTTTAAGAAGTACCGGTATTGTGATTTATTATGATGCACATGTAATCAAATTGATTTTGTTTACAATGGCTATTTACTTTTTGTACCGGGAACTGAGTGTATAGACTGCCTGTTTATTCTTATGTAACAAAAGTATTGTACATTTGTCAGAAGTAGAGTAAATCGTTCTGATGCATGTTAAGAAAATTGGCCAAATTTGGGAAAAGGGTTGACTGTGATAAAATCAGCTAGCAGGAATTGTACAATTTTCTATTGTTTTTTTTCTCAGTGTGGTACCATCCTGGTGGAGAGCAGAGGATCTTACGTGATCAAGATGAATACAACACACCAACAGATACATCTATGGCTGTACAAGTAAATACACTCAGGAGTGTCGGGGTAAGCTAGAGTCATCACAGTTGCTTATTGTCTCAAATAAAGACACAACTTAGGTCTATTTATTTTTTTTGCAGGCCTCTCTTGGGCACCGTGACAGAAATTGTCTGTAAACAGCATATTCAAATTCTTGCAGAAAAAGTGTGTAGGGAAAAGAGCATGCTAATTCTAACTTTGCTCATTCATCCTAGCTAGGCATCATGAACTTCTAATGATTTGAACTAGGCGACAGGTGGTATGTGAAACCCTCATTAGTGAATTCTGCTCTTAAACTCAGCATGCCACTGTGTCTAACCAATACCAGCAAAAGATTGGGGGAAGGGGTTGGCACGGGTGCAGGGGCAGGTTCCCCTCTCTTAAAACCCAATTCAGCTTAATTACCTTTACATAAACAAAACCAAAATGTACCCCTACAATTGTGTTCTGTACCACCATAATTTCAGGTATATTACATATGTGATAGAGCAAATCATACAGTGTGCATGAAGCTACATGTAGGTCAGTCACTGTTTATACAGTGTAACCCTTACCTTTTATGTTAGTAATGTTAACTTTTATGTGTATGTCTACATTGAATTTGGTTTACATTATATATGTACCTGGATATCTTTTAAACAGTGAACATGTATCCTTAATGTACACAGGTGACATCTGATTGTCGGATGGCGATGATCAATAAAGTTGGTAATCTTGAAGGCCATACAGGAAGCTATACACCAGTCTCACCTGGAGCAAAGTCGTTCTACATTTGTAAGTAGTGATTCAGAAACTGGATTGTCAAATTCGTTTCTGTTTTTGTAACTTTGATTTTGAAAATTAAATCTGTTCAGTGTAGGTTTATATGTGATCATGAAAGAAAGCCTATTTAAAATTGAACAAAATTCGTTTGCTGAGAGCTGGAAGGGTTGTTACTGATATCTGAGACAGAGTTAAAGCCTATCTTCATGAGCTGGAAGGGCTGTAACTCATATCTGAGACAGAGTTAAAGCCTATCTTGCTGAGCTGGAAGGGCTGTAACTCAAATCTGAGACAGAGTTAAAGCCTATCTTGCTGAGCTGGAAGTGCTATAACTCATATCTGAGACAGAGTTAAAGTCTATATTGCTGAGCTGGAAGGGCTGTAACTCAAATCTGAGACAGAGCTAAAGCCTATCTTGCTGAGCTGGAATGGCTGTAACTCAAATCTGAGACAGAGTTAAAGTCTATATTGCTGAGCTGAAAGGGCTGTAACTCATATCTGAGACTGAGTCAAAGCCTATCTTGCTGAGCTGTAAAGGCTGTAACTCATATCTGAGACAGAGTTAAATCCTTTCTTGCTGAGCTGTAAAGGCTGTAACTCATATCTGAGACAGAGTTAAATCCTTTCTTGCTGAGCTGGAAGGGCTTTAACATGTTCCAGATGTGTATTTTTGTGCCACTACATTTCGCTAAGCTCACTTACAAAGTTCAGGGTACTTTAATTGCTATTTTTGATATCTTTTTAATTGCTGTTTCTGTATAACTTTGATGATTCCAGATGAGCAGCAAGGTAATTCTGATGTGAGAGATAGAGACTACACTAGGATACAGACACAGAGAGAAGGCTTCCAACACTGTCATCTGGTAAATTATTCTTTTGTGTTGATTTTTTTTTTTGGGGGGGTGTTTTGATCAAACTGTTGTTTTCTGTTTGTATATTCTGCTTTAATACCAAACCAACGGCATTGTGTGTCACTTGACAAAGAGTAAGAAAACAGATATCAGGATGGATACAAGATTTTCTTCTTCTTTTGTTCTTTCACCCTTTTATTTTCTGTTATTCTCATTTGGACAATAGTTGAATGGCTTTGATGGTATCAAATTAATTTCAAATATTTTAGAACCCGTTTTCCTCTTGAATAACTTTTTAATTTTGCATCACAATCGATAGATACAAAATCCAGGATGAATTTTCACTAAATTTGGATCTATGGTTTGTATGAGATGTTAATGCAATGGTTTTGATATGTTTTTGTTGTTGATAGATTCCAGAAGATCACCTGCAGGCCAATGGTAATCCATCAAAGACCAAGCTAGATAAGGAATTCTCAGCGCCACATTTGCTAGTTACAAAGGTTTGCATAATAGTATTTGTAGTCATTTATTTGTGTATTAATTTCTCTAAAAAATGTGAAGCAAAATGCAGAATTGCATACAGTTATATGTAACTAGATAAAATATGAAAACATTAACTGACTCATAAAATTGATTAAATGCTTTATATTTATCGTTTAAAATTATGCATACCATTTAAATATCTTAAAGTACTATTGTAATTTTTCATATGCTTAAAACAAAAGGGATCATTATAATCACAAAAGTCATGTAATTTTATAAACTGATAATATAATAGTTTCCTTTTCTTTCTATGGTGTGACAGAAAACCATCGAGCCATTCCTGAATCAGTTCCTGGCAGCAGTGTTTGAGAATCCAGACCTTACACCTGTTACCATTAAGAATTTCTTTGATTTCTATGATGGAATGGCTTCTAAATACTGCCCTAATCACCCACAAGACTATTCAGAAGCCTGGAAGAGTAACAGGTGAGGTGTTTCAAATTCCTGATTTTCCCCAAATATGACAGAAAAATCATTCAAATTTTCTCTAAATTGCGCCGCTTTTCCGGTGACGGCGACGGCGGCGTCAACATCAAAAACTTAACCTCAGGTTAAGTTTTTTAATTTTTGATATAATTTTGAAAGTGTAAGTTCTTATACAGTGAAACTTGGACTATAGGGTAATCAAGTATCCCCAATCATGTGAGTAGAATTTCAGGTCACAAAGTCAAGGTCAAAGGTCAATTCCGGTCATTAAACTTAGACTTTATTGTGGCATCAGGTTAAGATTTTGAATTTTTATCATAATTTTAAAAGTATACATTCCTATTCCATCAAACTTGAACATAAGGGTTATTGAGTATCACCAATCATGTGATTAGTCTTTTAGGTGACAAAGTCAAGGTCAAATGTCATTTCAGGTCTGCAAACTTGGACTTTGATGTGGCATCAACATCAAGATTTTGAAATTTTAGCATAATTTCAAAAGTGTTTGTTCAAATTCCATGAAACTTGTACCCAATGGTTATCAAGTATCACAAATCACATGACACCAATGCTAGATCACAAAGTCAAAGTCTAGGGTCACTTTAGGTCAATTTTTGTTATTTGTTCATACATGTATTTCATGAAAATTATTAATCTTGGTAGAAATAATAGTAAATAATTTTTCTGTTGATTCTTCGTAAATATTCACTTCAAAAAGCTGATTATGTAGAGGATTTCAATTTTGGGGGCCTGCTGATGTGCCCTGCCTATAAATAATGTCCCAACCTCAATTTTTCATCATATCGAATTGCGTAATGCAGGCGAGACTGCCGAGAGCGTTTCCCTTGTTTATATTAGAAATTGCATGCACAAAATTTAAAAAAAAACATGCACAGAATTTTATTTATTATTGCATTTGAGATCAGCTGCTCTACAATGCCTTAATAATGTGCGTAACAAGTGATTCTTTTGCAGGTATTTATCATCTGTCAAAAGCATGCATATGGGAAAATCAATTCAAGATTTATGTTTGAAACTTCACGTACATGTATAATGTCAAGTAGTGATTCTACCATAACATCAAGACCTAGCGTGTATTATCACATTATAATGTACTGTTGTAGAACGTCCAAGGTCAATGGGGTTAAAACCCTTCATAATTCTATGCTTACTGGAAGCATCAGCAATAGAAGAGGTGATATTGTGAAATCTTTGTACATGTATGTCAAAAATATTTGAAAGCTTGTGGTATCTCATTTGTATTTTTGTTGATAAAGTCAGATAAGATTTGTAGAAAGGCATTCATTGCATGTTCTTGAATATGTTTCTGATTTCTGTTCAGACGACTAAATCTTATTGCCCCATTCTATATCACGATACTGTAGCCTTCCTCAGCATTACTGGGTTACCACTCTGACTCACCCGTCATACATCTTTGACATGCGTCAATCACGTTCAGCTGATCAGAGCGTGTCTGTCCTGGCTAACATGCTTGACAATGCCTGTAAGAAGATCATCCCAGAAAAAAATCAAGTAAGTTATCTGCACAGTGATACGTACGATTAGATTGTTTACAAGCATCAAATATGAATATGAACAGATATTGAAATTAATGTGCAAGTAATTGGTACAGGTAATTTGTTGATAATACATTAGCTACGTTTGTATGAACCTTCTATAATGAACCATGATTTTAGATTTATCTAATTTATAACCTCAATCAAAATCAAGAATTCAAAAAGTATTAAATGACTTTACATTATTTTTAAATGATTGTAAAATCTGTTAATGATGATTTTGAATTGGTTTAACATTTTCTGGAGCAGATTCAAAATCAATTCAAAATCATCAATAACAGATTTTACAATCATTTAAAAATAATGTAACGTCCTTTAATCTGCATTAATTCTCTATTAAACATGTATTTAGACAGGTATCAAGAGAATCACTTTTGCAACCAAGAAGAAGAAAAATCTTAATCGATGGGCTTGGTGATCATCAAGATAATAAAGTGATTCTTCTACGAGACCCCTCCCTCATTAATGATGTTTTCGTATGACATGATCTCCTATACAGGACTCGTCCCTGAATCGAGTGTTGTTTGTCAAGGATCTACCAAGGTACATCAGAACTATCAGTGATTACTATAAGAAACTGGCTTCCCGTTCAGAACCAACACATATCGAGCTGCAGGGAGAGTTCAATAGGCTTGGACAGGTAGGTCTATGTGACTTCCCTAGGTCTCTAGAATGTTAAGGTCCATGTGTAAGGAAAAAAAATTACCTCATAATTTCACACCTACATTTACTGGTTCTCCATAGATCTCATTTGTAAGCACATGACTTGGAACATTTTTAAAAGACTCATTTCAGTAAAGCAGTGCTTCTTAAAGTCCGGCAAAATGAACATTCTACCTTAAATTATGTACTGTACACAATACAGAATTGTCACTTCGTGAATATATGAAGAGTTAGTAATCGTTCAAAAACCATATGAGACATAGATATGAAACTACATGGACATAAATCTTTATGAAACACTCTATCAAGATGCTAAGTTTAAGAATTTTTTGTCATTTCATGGCTGAGATTCCAAGGGGACACAACCCCTCCCCACCCTTCAAAATTACCCAGCCTTTTTAGGGTTAAACTGTAAAAATCTTCTTAACTGTAAATTTTAGGAGTAGATTGTCTGAACAGTTGCATTAATGCTCCATTTGTGCGTACGTTAACTGGTTTAAGGAGCTTTATTACAGGGACACAATGCCACTTTTCCCACTGATATACCCTACAATACATGCATACCAAATCTTCTATATTTGACTTTCTTAACTCTTGAAATTAAGGTACGTGTAAAAACCAGTATGTATAATATCACAAACTTATATGAATGAAAATAATTGACTTAGCAAACTAGATTTGCCCATTACTTCGGACTGTTTAGCTTACATGGAAATCACATCTGGACAGTAAAGAAAAAAGTTTGAGATCCCCTGGGAACATAATTGCCTTGCGCTTTCATGTTGAAAAAAAGCATGCTAACATTACTCTGTGGCATGAATTATAACTTGATCATTATAAGTTCAAGATGCATTTATAATCCTCATTTAGGTGATATAAATGCATTTCTCACTTTCAGTCTTGGTATTCCAAATTATAAGAGCACCATCTTCAAGCGATAATATTATTATGATTAACCATCCATAGATTTTCACTAAAATGTTTTCCAATTCCTCTATTGTTGTTTACTTTCAAGTTTTCAACAATTGAAAGAGAACTCATTGTTATTCCTATGTTTATAAGTATTATTTTGCTTAAGAGCCATGAATTATTACATGTCATGAACATACATGTAATAATTCAATTCCTTTCTATTCATTTTTTTCCAGGAATTCTCTGGTCTTTTCAGCCGTGTTGGAACCCTGAAATTGCTCTATGACTTCACCCATCACGACACTGCCGGCTTAGTAAGTGAATAGCTTCATTTTAACCGACCAGTTCACGGATAGCACATGTCCCACATGACCCCGAATATTCACAGATCTTGTACATTTTTAAATAATCACTCCTACAGCGAAGGAGGTGCTACATAAATAGCTGTTGTTCCTCTTTTCAAAGAATACTTCCATCTGTGTATCATGGAGTACACCGCTTGTGTATAAATGAATAATCATATAATTCAATCTTTTAATTACATTTAAGTGTAAACTATCAAGGAGTTTCCTATCTAAAATCTTTCAAAGACACATACCTGTTCGATACTTCCATGAAGATGGATCTGTCTATAATGTTGATAATCTTTTCCTTCTTTCATGTTCCACAGCTTGATTCAATCACAGAGATGATGTGAGCAGAACCATATGCAGCTTATTTCAAAAGTGAGCTAAATGGAAAGATGCTTATAAGGCACGATTTTGATAATACATGTATATATGGATTATCTTATTTGAAAAGGGGCATGCTATTTCCCTTTGACAAATCTTACCAAGAAAAAAAAAATTAAATTCCAGAGTTTTCGCATTATTGCTTTGATGTTTTGATGTAAACATTTATTCATTTTTATATATTTGTTCTCATTTGCTATGTTTTCATTAAATATATATATATATATATGTTTTTGAACGCTTTTTTGTATGATTGTATGTTTGATGTAAACTTGCATTTTTAGTCTTTGGACTTTTTGACAAGTCTTGAATAAAACCTCATTTGAATTGAATTGAGTTGAATGGAATTATGTAAAAATCTCATTAATTATAGACATTTGCTCAAAATTTGTTCCCAGTATTGTTAAAGCCTGATAGGGAAAACTTGAATGCTGTTAATATGTTATGAATTGAAATCAATCTGAAATATCCTCTAACATACAAATCAATGAATTATGCGTTTATTATAAATAATGCATCCATCTTTAAACTGTAACACAAAAGAATATGTTGCGCTAACTCTTTGAATACTGTATGAGTTTACTTTATATGTTCGGATTCCTATGTCTTCTTTGTCAATATTTTATGTATTAATTCAGTTTAATGAATAAAACATGTAAAGTTTCCATCAAGATTTTGATTAATTGTGATGAAACAGTACTGTACAATTTTTTATGATAAGAGATAAAGGAAAATTGTAGTATATCATATATATATATGGACATCCATGTTCATTTTTTGCAAAAAAAGACATTACATGTGTTGCTTGAAATGATCTAATTAATTGCATGAACTTGGTTACAGCTATTGTGTTCCTTGTTTTATTCTCTTTGTGTCATTTAGGAGCTTCTTGGCAAAAAATATTGCATGCATTTAGATGTAAAATCAATCTTTCTTATTCTCAGTGTCAAATATTGTCTGGTAAAAACAAACAAACGAAAAGAAATAGTGTATATGTTTACATGTAATTTACTTGTTAAACTTGGAGATTTAGGTTTTTTGCGCAATGTTTTGTGTATGTGATCAATCACTAATTACATTCACAATGTATATCTCAGTTGTGAAATTCTGACCAATTTTCTAGAATCATGATGTACAAGTATATCTGTCATATGCATCGCTATCTATTTTATTCTTCAGATCACCTAAGAACATGAATAATCTATCAGAGAAATTTCAATATACTGTCTACGTTGTATGGTGATCAAAAAATGATTTTTAATGTTATCCTGCAATTGCTCCATATACTCACATTGTAACAACAACTCACCTAATATATTTGCTTTGAATTGTGCATTCAGTACAGGATTGTGTGAGATACAGCCCCTGATTCTAATGTTTCTTTATATACAGTAGCTGCTCTTTCTGCACATGAGGGATAAATTGTAGGCACCTTGATCTTTTAGGCTGGGTGATATATGCACCATAAGGTGATGCTCATTATAATCAGTAACATTGTGTACTCAGAATATTATATATGAATCTGGTTTCTTTCCTGGAATATACATGGCATTATTCTGTATCATGTATTAATGTATGAAGCTATTTTCAACTTGTAACAAATTTAAAGATGCCAAATTTGTCCATTATATCATATGCAGCAATGAATTAATCTATGATAGTAACTTTTAATTTGGAATAGTTAGAAACGTGGAAAACACCTTAAAGGATGATATATATTATTTACATTTACTATATTATGTCTATGAACCTAGTGAATATTAAAGATGTAGTCTGTCTTAAATGTCGTTTCTTCACAATCCCTATTATTTGTAATCTTAAACATTTTTTTTTTACTGTGAGCTAAAGATAATTCAACCTATCGTGTTCTGTAAAGGATAAGAAAGAAAGGAGAGTTGTGGAAGGATTTAATTGTGAAGATAGATTGTAGTATAAAGCAAATATGTTCATTTTCACTTTATGTAGCAATTGTTGAGTCTAGGAAATGTGAAGTCTTAAATATGAAAGTGTTTTTAAGGATACCCATTTCACTGCAATCTAAGGCTTGTAATACATTCATTTGTGTGAAAGCAGAATAATAAGATAAACAAAATGGCGAAAGTATGAAATGAATCTGACCAATAATAAGAAAGTTATGAATGTATGAAATATGAGATCACAAAGTCTCTGCAAATCGCAAATTAGCAATTTGCCTTGTGGTTGTGGTTTATTCTCCTGTGTTGTGTTAAAAAATGTACTTAATTTGTGTTTTTCTCCTAAGTGCCTTCACCCTTGGAGCATTACTTAAAATATATTATGGATAGCATATTATTGTAGGTCCCCTGAAGAGAGAATGACCTCCTGATTCGTACATTTTTGAAAAATTGAAATTTTATTCAATTTGTTTGTTTGAACAAAGGGAGAAAGTTGTCTGCCACTACATCACAGAGGCGTTACTGATTCATCTTATTTGAACAGTCTATACCTAAACTGATTACATCTTTTTAAAAAATCACCATTTTATGTCCGATTTCATTCAAACTTTCACCAGCCTATTTTTCTCCTCTCCTCTTATCTTTAGTTGTTTGATATCAAGGTTGGATTTCTCTTAAAGTCTACATTGTATCCGATAACATGGGATATTTTTTTAACAGAAAATGGCTAATTCTGTAAATGTGAATATTCATTTCCGGTAGGTTCAGAAAAGAAAAAGGATTTATTGTCAATTGTAATCATTCATGCACTTTCTGAAAAGGACTTCCTATGCATTAACAAAAAAAAGTTTCTATACAACTTCCCAAGTACTATTGAAAAATTACATTACATGTACTATTTTGATTGATCATTTTTTTAAGAATTGTAAATATTAATTTTTGTATGTAATTTTTTATTTTTTTATTGAAGACATATATTTTTAAGAAGTGAGATTCTGCTACGCATTGCTATTGAATAAATTCCATGTCTAATCACTTTTCTTGCTTTTGTGTACGAAGTATTATGTGTATTTGATGATAATTTGTTCTTAATTTGGTTTCTGGGTTTGTTGAACCAACTCGACCTCTCTTTATTCAAGAGATTCCAGGTGATTGTTTATGGGTACTCAATGTTCCATGTGTTGTCGACTCAAAGTCTTGACTAGCTTATATGCTTTACACACACAAACGTAAATTAGCTATTAAAGATACCAAGGAGGATATTACAGACAACTATTACGGATTTTATAGAGCAGGAAAAGATGCTAAGCAGGTTGTCTAATACATAAATGCGTAGAATTAGAAATGAATATGATTGTGAGCAGGTAAACTTGATGTGTGTTTGGTGTTTGTATGTGTGTGGGGAGGGGGGACTATGGGGTGGTACACGTACCCGAGATTGCATTTAAAATGATAAAAGCTTGGGAAGAGTTGGAAGGTTGTAGGAATTTTGAAGAAAAGAATAATCCAATTATGTTTAACAATACAAAGTTCTTATTAGAAAAGAAAACGATTTTTTATTTTAAAAAAACATGACGCCGAACATGACGCACAATTTTAAGTACAACGAGAATATTGTTTTCATGTGTTTCTTTTAATAACGAGGGCAAATATAATTCCAGCAGAAAATTAAAGATAGTAAGGGTATTGGCATGTCAGGAAAAAGAAGGGGATAGATCTGTGCTCGAGGGTTATTCAATAATTTGCGAGAAATCTGAGGGTGTACGCCCCTGTCCAAAATAAGTATTTGCCCCTATTTTCTGTTAATGCTTATTTTACTACAAATCGTCATTCAATGGAATTCTTGCATAATCATCACTAGAAGTGACCCGGTAACATCGTTGAAGGTTGATGAAAAAACTGCCTAATTTTTCAATGAACCGTTACTTATTATATTCCTTTTACTCTACAAGCCCTTAAAAATCCTGGAAAAAAAATCTCAAACCACAAAGATTTTTATGGCTTTCTTTGAAGGCGTCAATGTGCGACACTCTCTGATAGTAAATTCTCTCGACCATTTTTGAATTTTACCAACCATTTTTTTCTCCATGAAAATAAGACAAAAAGCAGGCTTTTAAAAATCCTTCAACACGTTTGGAATAGTATATAGAGCAAATTCATTGTTTTGTGACGATTTACATTCGTCTAAAATGTAATTTAATTATAAACATGTGGATGGGAGAATTTAGGAATCGATCAGACCATTTTTCCCAATATGTATCAATTTGTATCATGAAACGTATTTTACCTTCATCAAGGGTGGTCGTCTCGACAAATCCACATGGTTTTTTTATGGCCACCCAATTCCAATAATCTTATGTTGTTATCTGATGTATCACTTTATAGTTTTATAATTTTACCTTATTTTGTATTATTGATCGACTTATACTCTTATTCTGTCATGATTGTATTCTGCTTTGTATATTTTATTGGAATTGAATAAACTGAACTTGAACTTGAACTTGAACAATTATTAATGGCCTGTTTTCACTAACAAAATTCAGGTTATCAGATTGTACATCTAACATCTGAACAATGTTACCAAGCCCCTTTTGCAAGTCATGTTTGCAAGTGATACTGACGTTTTCACTGACCAAAATCTGGCACTAGTGGATTTTGATATGCATTTTCAAAATAATGTTGCTTTGTGAAGCGGGCATGGACTAAATCAATCAAAGTTTCATTTAAAAGCATATCACTACTACTTTATGAATTAGAGCAACAAACTATTTCACACAGCTCATTATTTCCTCATAATTTTCGTTTGTTTTCGTGGTTCGTTCTTTTCTGGGACGCGTATACATCCATGTATGACTCCTTTGGCATGAACTCTGATTTTGAGTCATTTGAAGAATATGAAAGATAACTGTAAAGTATCATTTACAAAACAATTTGGCTTTGAGATTGTGCGGGGAAGCATAGTACTAAAGTAAGAGGAGACCATCTTGTCTGAATGATACAGATGAAATGGCATTTAATTTGCATCCATGCATGAACCTGTACTTCTGTAAAACCGTTTTAAGTACTATTAATCATAACCATATACTAGGCCGATATTGTATTGGGATTACATCAGTGTAAATTTCAGTGGCGCAGGTGAAGATCACTAATGGGTGATAACATTAGAGGTATATAAAGTTTTGATATTGGGGTCATGAGTTTGGCTCAAATGAACATATCGGAATCATATGCGATCCTTACTTATACGACATTCCTACAAATTTGACTCGCCATTCAGACGTCTGCTTCCGATTTCTGTTCGTATTACCAAAGATTTCGATGGGATATATTACTCCGATGAAACACGAAAGTGATAGCTAATGTATTTTCGTGACATCACATGATTGGCTTTGAAGCATAGGTCTCTGAACTATATTCACTTTGTTTAAAAAACACTCATTCCTATTATTTCGTACATTTCTTTGTCCATTGTATGGAAAAAATAAAATGTTTCCAAAGAGTTGATCGAAGGGCACTTTCCGTATGTAGGGAAGCATAAGTAGATCTTTATTTAAGAAAACACGTATATTGCCTGGAAATGGTGAAGAAGAAGAACACCGGTAAAATAGCAAAAGTGCGTTGTGCTGTGGGGTACCGTAGTGAGCACAAATTTTTTGTTTGGCCCTCGAAAATTTGAAAAATCGCACCTCCCCCCCCCCCCGATCTCCGAAAAAGGTAAAAATTACGTGTTTTTACACCCCCTGGATCCGCCACTTGCCAACCCTCCACTTTGTAGATAAGATAGGCTAAGCACGCATTTAAAGTACGCACAACGTAATTACGTGAGTGACTACAAGCTGTCTTACAAACTGTATTCTTCCTTTTTTTAAATTCGTTATCACTGCTCGATTTGTTCAAGTTTGATCCCTCCTCAACATTAATTGAATTATCGAACCTTTGACCTGTGCCATAGTGTTTACTAAGCGTGCAACGAAGCTTGCAATATTAATGCAATAATGTTAACGGGAAGTTTTCTGACAATTTAAAAAAAATAATACTTCCTCGTTCGGTATATTTCTGTACACTGTATGGATAGAAATGGGTTATCAAAAAAAATCATCGCAGCAAAAGGCTCATTTGTGATCCATTTCACAAAGATATATTAGAATTCAAATTCAAATGACACAAAATATGACATAAATCAAAAATCAAACTATTATAGACATTTCATAAAAATTTATTGATCAAATTCAAATTGTTGTTAAAAAAGAAAGAGAAAGGGAGAGGTGTAGAGTGGGAGATTAGAGTGATGAGAAAGAGAGAGAAAGAGAGAAAGAAAGAAAGAACGAGAGAAAGAGAGAGAACGAGAGAGAGAGAGAGAGTGAGAGAGATGAAGGGGGAAAGAGAGTAAGAGACAGACAAAGGGGTCCTTATTATTATACAGTTGAGGGGAGATGACAAGACACATTCAGAAATGCAGAAAATCGAGATAAAAACTATCAAAGGTCATTCACATAGTGCAATCATGAACTGTGAAATATTATTAAAAAAATTATATTAGCATTACATTTTATTATAAAGAAAGTTTATAAAGTACATTACATTCACAACAAACGGCAATGAAGAGGTAAAGCACTCAAAACGTGAATGTGATTACGTGAGTAATTACAAGATGTATTCTCCCTTTTTTAATTCGTTATTACTGCTCCAGTTGTTCAAGTTTAAACCCACCTCAATATTTATTTAAACATCGAACCTTTGAACTGTGCCATTGTGTTTACTAAGGGTGCAACGAAGCTTGCAATTCTATTGCAATAATTTCTGACAAAAATTGTTTGGACACATTACTTCCTTGTTCGATATAATCCTATACACTATAGAGTATATTACATTCACAACAGACGGCATCTGAGACTTATTAGGTAAGGAACATGTTTATGGGTTTTATATTTATTTATTTATTCTTGATTTGATGTTTTATTGTTGATTAAAGTTATTATTGGTAGGTTTACATAAGAATATTTTGGCAAAATAACATTGCACACGCGATAGCGACTTCTTTCGAAAAATCAACCCAAGGGAATTTTCAATACCCCATTGTACATGTATATCCTATGGAAATCAAGTTCGGAATTTGCAATGTGCCATGGCATTGTAAAGTTCGCACGTTTCAAAAGATGATGGCGGATGAGGCTATATATTGAAATTGACTTAAAATTATTTTCAAAAGTTTTACGATAATGTTCGTTTTTCAATCTCCATCCTTACACAACTTATCATTAAACATCATACCACTCACAAATATCATAATTAACTCTTTGATATACACTCAAATATAAACTCAATAAAACTCTTAAATACGCGCTCTAAGTCAATGTAACTTTGAAATAAAACTCATCATCTGGTAATCTTCCATTTAACATCTCTTAGGTTCATCATCTCGAACTACCAAGGATCGAATACAAGAGGCAATCATGCCACCAGCAGATGTTTTGAAGCTGGGCGCCATGCTCTTATGCTTGCTTCTTATCATTCCGTCGATCTACTCAGCTCCTCTCTCCTCCTACCTGGTATCATCCTTTACCAGTCCTGACACCACCCTACCATTCAACCACATCACCATCAACAACATCACTGGAGATGTCTATATAGGAGCACGGCAGAGACTCTATCAACTCAACTCAGACCTGACTCTCAAACACTCTGTGGATACTGGACCATGCCCTTCACCAAATGAAGTGAATATCAACGATAATAAACTCCTTGTGGTAGCTCCATCACCTGAGGACAAGCTGATCACATGTGGTGGTTGTGATGGTTTCTGTGAGACAAGAAGCTTGACTAATATATCACATGATGTAGTGAGATATGATTCTTCCACTATTCAGCTTGTTGTAAGAGCATCAGATACACCCACTGTTGGAGCTGTTGCTTTGGGTGCTGACTTTGTAAGGAATGGCGAGGGTACTGTAAATGGTGGATTGTACTTATTCACAGGGATCAGTGATGCATCTGTGAGCTTTCGATCTGTCTCAAAGCACAGTCTTGTAGACCTGGGTACAGTACAACAGATATCAGAACCTACACATTCTACCCCACAAAACATTTGTAAACATTTGATCACTTACATGGAATATCTCTACTATTTCATCTCAAGGGGAGATTCTGTATACTTGGGGCGACTGTGTCGTAATTCATTAGACATAAAATTTGCATCCTACACAGAGGTAGAACTACAGTGTGGATCTCACAATGTAATCCAGTCTGCTCATATCGCACCAGCAGGATCCCAGCTAGCTGACTCATTCAATATCAATAGTACCGATGACCTTCTGTATGCTGTATTCACAAGTGGGAGTTCATCTGCCCTTTGTATCTATAAGATGAGTGATGTCCAGCAGAGCTTTGAAGATGCTGTCTTGGGATGTATCCAGGGAGACCAAGGCAAAGGAACAACAAACAACTACCTTCGAGACAGCACATGTTACTCAGTAAGTCAATTAATGTTCGAAGTATAAGGATTATCAGAGGTTGCTGTAGTTTTCCTGTGCATCCTTAATTTAGCTTACATTGAGTTGAGTTAATGTGATTTGATTTGATGCGATTTGATCTGATTTGATTTTATGTAACATAATATGATTTGATAGATTGGATAGATTTAACCTGACTTGCCTTACAATATCTAAACATGATAACCCCGGCCTATTCTTTTTCGGAGCCCCTGCACGAAATCAACGTCAGTTAAAGGTTACATACACGAAGCAAATCTCATATTCATACATTAAAATGTGGATGTATATGTACTTGTGTAGATACAAGATGAAATAGGATATTGAATTCTTGTTTTCTAACAATAGAATATTAAGTGAATATTATATATTTATTAATTTTTGTAGTATTATGTTGAGATGTACTGAATTTGCACATCAAGTTAAAAAAAAACACATTCTGAAATGGGAAAGGGTAATCATCAAGCTTACATTTTGAAGAGTTTTGGATTACTACTGATTTGTACGGGCAAAATTATTAGACGAAGTATTCAGGTGTAGTAAGACTGATTTATTGTACACTGTTGGTCATAATGGTGGAATAATTATTTTTACCCCAATTTATGGATTTATTTCGACAATGATTTATTCCTAATAGATCTAGATAATAGTATACATTCTCAGATTTGATTGAATAATAATTTGTGAGTGTTTTTTTTTTTTGCGTGACTGCTAAAGCATGTATATGCTACTATGCTAATCAACTAGGGGACCTACGTCCTTAAGTCATAAATGACAGTAAAGAGGATGAATGCCTCATAAAAGGGCACTAATATAGCATATCGAAATAGTTTTGATCCTTGGGGGCTCACAGTAACGAGGCCATTGCTTAGCCACTGAATCATGACTGTACGCACATATGGAAACGTTGTATCATCCGCTCAATCTGACTTGCGTGCATAGAACAAATAAGCATTTTTCCATGAAAAAGTGACTTTTTCTCAAATGTGCGTTTCTTTCCAGCATTGGGGCGCCCGGAAGTCACTCAAGTAACATTTTATAAAGTATAATATAAAAAGACCATATGCAAATTGTTTGTACTTTTGTCGGAAAAAATACATTTATCCAGCACAATGTCGTCTCTTTTTGAGTTGGAGAAGAGCAAATAGCGAGTTTCAATCACACTTTGGCCGCTCTCGCAAGCTCTCACTCGTTTCACTGTGGTCAAGCAGGGACCTGATAGAGAAGGACTGGAATCAAGCCGCTCTCCTTTGACCCCATGCTCCAAGCCGCCGAAAAGTTATGCGCTAACCTGCAACTGTTGACCAGGTAGTGAAATAAAAGAGCGCATGAAATTTCAGGATTTAGAATTCCTACTTCAGAAAATGGCATCACAGCAACTGTTCGCTGTCCCTTTCAATGATTTCTCATCCATTGTTGAATGTGTAAAAAGTAGAACAAGCGAACACAAACTTGTGTAATTTCATCCTTTTTTAACTTAAAAAATACAAAAAACACGCGAAAACACGCATTAGCAAACTTGATGTTGTTGAATATTGTAAATCATGGATCAAATAAAGGGACATTAAAGCATGCACAAATTAGCGCATCATCCTAAAATATTGAGTTTTTGTCAGGATGTAATTTTTCTTTTACCAACTCTGGCACGCAAATTATAGGAAGGACGGAGTTCTAAATTTGAAAAATTGTTTGATGCACTATTCCCAATAAAATCCCCATTAAAAGGTTTTGATTTACAGTGAAATTTTGCCGGTAATTTAATATTTTGTAATAAATGTAAAACTGGTGCCTGGCTTCCAAAAGTCCCCGCAGTGGAAGCGCGGTTCGGAGCATGGAACTTCAAAGCCAAGTAGAATGTTACACATCCCATTGTTACGCTTTAGAACTCACGAATGCGTTTGAATAAATTACAAGAGTTTCGACTCCTTTCTTTCACCTCCCTGGGTCAAGCGACTTCGGGGCAAGCGGTTAATGAAAATACTAATCGTTAGCTTTCTTCTGGTATTAAACTTGTTTTGATTGATAGTATAATTTTGTCGGAATAAAGAAAACAAAAAGGCTCGACCAATATCTTATCAGCGTCTGAATTGACCTTTGACCCTGAATTCCCTGATGCAAGCGCACTAATGACATCATCTTCGCTAAATCGGTGTCTTTTATCGTAAAATGCGACACTTTCACAATGTTTATACATCTTTTTTAATTATTAGTAAGAAATAACATATTGTTTCTGATATCACTGAAGTTTTGGGTTTTATTTATTGAGTAATTTTAAAATAAGAGCCAATTTACTCTTTTAATTTACTGGATCGTACCATTAAAGTCGCAGGGTAGAAAGATGCATTTTCCAACCGCGCCAAATTTAATTTACGTTCCGACATTCTGCTAAATGGGTTCGTGTTGTTAAGAATCCACTGCTTTCTGCTCCAACAAACGTCCACATGAGGAGTCGTTTATTAACTAAATTATTCAAATTTATGGATGCTTCCTAGCTTCCCATGTGTTTGTGTTGCTGTTGAAGCATTTCATTCACCTGTTATTATTCTTTGTACTCCAATTGTTAGATTACAACGTGCATTTTGGTTTTATAGTTTCATGCAATAAGTAAGTCAATAAAAGACTATGTTCTGCACAATAAAAACAATATGTGTCCCTATTGTACAATGTAATGTGTCCCCTCATTTTGTAATAGTTAATTTACCCTTTCACATGATGGAACTACCTGCCCGATGAAGCCAGTGGCCTGTGACCCCTGAGCACTCAACACCGTGTGGGAGTCAGTTTGTGGTCAACTTCTTTTATGAGACAAGTACAAGCAAACGTTTCCATATGCGGGGGCTAAACATTAAATTATCGTCAGATGAGCATATTTTATACCTCATTTGTGACACTGGCAGGTCACGAATTGGCGTGGGGTCCAGGGGCGGAGCCCCCAGAAGCTAAGGGGTTTTTGGCAATAAATTAATGTCAGATGAGCATGATTTTATACCTTATTTGTGACACTGGCAGGTTACGAATTGGCGTCGGGTCCAGGGGGCGGAGCCCCCGGAAGCTCAGGGGTTTTGGGCAATAAATAACGGTCAGATGAGCATATTTTATACCTTATTTGTGACACTGGCAGGTCACAAATTAGTGTTGGATACAGAGGGCGGACCCCCCAAAAGCTCAGGGCTTTTATACATTAAATTATCGTCAGATGAGCATATGTTATACCTTATTTGTGACACTGGCAAGACACAAATTGGTGTTGGGTACAGGGGGCGGAGCCCCAGGAAGCTCAGGGCTTTTATACATTAAATTATCGTCAGATGAGCATATGTTATACCTTATTTGTGACACTGGCAGGTTACTAATTGGTGTGGGGTCAAGGGGGCGGAGCCCTCAGAAGCTCAGGGGTTTTAGGAATTTTGTAACGGTTAGACAAGCATGCATGGGGCCCGCCTTAGGGCCCCTGGGGGTCGAGGGGGTGCAGCCCCGGAAACTTAGGGGTTTTAGGCATTTAATTACGGTCAGATGAATATATTTTGATACCTTATTTGTGATACTGGCAGGACACTAATTGGCGTGAGGTCCAGGGGGCCGAGACCCCAGAAGCTCAGGGGTTTTAAGCTTTAAATTACCGTCAGATTAGCATCCAGTCGCCCGCCTTAGGGCCCTAGGTGGGGTCCAGGGGGCAGACCCATCGGAAGTCAAGGGGTTTTAGGCATCTTATTACGGTCAGATGAGCATATTGATATCTTTTCCCTTTTATTTCCTTTTTTTTTTCCTTCTTTTTTTCCTTCTTTTTTCCCCTTTTTTTTCCAGGGGGGGGGGGGCGTCCCCCCGGCCCCCCTGGATCCGCCACTGTCCTAACGAATTATGGAAGTATATAGCACATACATCTTGTACGCCTGTACGCCTGTACGCTCCTTCATAATTATTGATATCAAAATGTTCGTTTTCTAATAGCCAAGTTTCTTGCACACAAATTAAATGAATTATTTCTTGTCTATTATTTATATGAAGTTTCAGTTCGTCTCCGTGACCTTTTATGCCCTGCTCATTCCATTGCAGTATATTTAGGGTCACGGAGGCGAAGAGACTAAAATACCAGGCCAATAACATTTTCTTCATTTTATATTTCTTTAGTGAGATTGAAAATGTTGAGAGCTGCTCCTACAATCAGGCTCTCATTGGATTATCTTTCTTTTGATTACAATTTGCAACAATATATACAATAAATGAAGTTATTTCTTCATTGCTGGCATTGCCAATGAGGTTTTTCTCATTTTAATTAATTTCTCCTCCTTAACACATTTTGGTTTCTTTGTGGGGACATTCATCGAAGGAGTGCGTCTCCCCACAGCGAACACATCTAGGATTGGAGTTACATTGTGCTATTCCGTGGCCGAAACTTTGGCAACAAAAAACTATTTCAGAGGGGAGATGGCTGCGGTCAAATATGTTCTTAGTGGGAATTAGTTCTTTTATTTTGTCTTTTCCTCTTTGAGAACCATTTTCCCTTTTGTCATTTCTTTTACTCATCATTCTTTCAACCCCAAAGACTTTATGTTTAGTCAGTTCGTTTTGAATTTCTTGTTCCCTATGATAGTTGTCCGGGTGTACATGTAGTTGACGTAGAGGATGGTTGTCATAGGGGGTAGTTGTCTGGGGGTAGTTGTCCGGGGGGTAGTTGTCCTAAGGGTAGTAGTCCTAGGGAGTAGTTGTCTGGGGGTAGTTGTCCGGGGGTAGTTGTCCCCCGGGGGGGGGGGGGTATTCGTCCTAGAGGGTGGTTGCCCTAGGGGGTAGTTGTCCTAGGCGCTAGTCGACTTGGGGTGGTTATCCGGGGATGGATGTCCAGGGGGTAGGTGTCCTAGAACCGCAAATAATATCCCTTTCAATTTCTGATTCAATCAGAAGACAAATTTCTCTCTGTTGCAAGTTCAATGAGAAAATGTTAAACCTATTTTGTGTAGTATTTGGAGCAGTATCCTAAAGCTTTCCTTCTGCCACCTCCGATTAGTTCACAGCTAACTAGATTAGGCAATTTATTTTTCACTGATGATATTGACACAGACATTTTTACAATCGTACATTGTAAACCTAGGCCTCTCACAATACAAGTTTGGACAGTCATCGCTAGCTCATATTGACTTATTATATACAACCAATCACAAAATATGTGATAATGCTTTCCAGTTGCAAAATACAACAGTACACAGAAGGGTAAATTGATCAATTAATTGCCTAATCCATCATCACCTCTTCTGCCATGATCCCTTAATAGAGAGGGCAACATGCTAGGACTGTCATTGGAGATGATTTATTAAAGTTTACGTGCTCCAATTTTTTTTGCTGACAGTTGGCTTTCACCTCCTCAGATTCAGTCTGGTGTACGGTTTATGATGAAGATGATGGCTTGATAGGAATCTCTATCAGTATGCTAGTGGAATGCTTCCCCTATCTGCCTAATCAACCAGCACCACTTTTATTGATATGATACCTCCACCTCACCTACCATAGGATGACAGCTAGCCATTATTTTAAGATTTCGTTCTAAATTTATATAGTGCAGTGTACAGCCTACTACGAAGAAGAGTAATGCTTCTCTTTACTGGTATACCAGTAGAATGGTTACCCTTTCTTCCAAACTGACGCATACAAATTACCTGTATCTCTCTCCCTCCATTGTAACACTTTCATTGCCATTATCTCTCCTTATGTTCTTTTGGCAGTTTCCTGAAACATACAATCCACCAGATACAGCACAGTGTACAGCTTATATTGAAGATGATTCTCCTGTGACTCTCTACCGGTATGCTAGTGGTACAGTTCCCCTCTCTGCCTCACCCATCTTCACCATTCCTGATGTGATACCCACCTCCATTTTGACAACCATAGAGAGACAACATACAGTGGCATTCATGGGAGATACACAAGGATACCTACAAAAGGTTAGTGTACATATGCTTACAGATGAAGATAAGGTATTAAGTGAACAGATAACTAAATTCTAACTTTATTTAGGAGAACATGTTTTGACTCGAACAGGGACGTGATAGAGAAGGACTTGAATCAAGCCGTTCTCCTTTGACCCCATGCTCCAAGCCGCCGGAAAGTTATGCGCTAATCTGCAGCTGTTGACCAGGTGGTGAGATAAAAGAGCGCATGAAATTTTAGGATTTAGAATTCCTACATCAGAAAATGGTATCACAGCAACTGTTCGCTGTCCCTTCCAATGATTTCTCATCCATTGTTGAATGTGTAAAGAGTAGAACAAGCGAACACAAACTTGTGTAATTTCATTCTTTTTTAAACTTGAAAAATACAAAAAACACGCGAAAACACGCATTAGCAAACTTAATGTTATTGAAGATTGTAAATCATGGATCAAATAACGGGACATTAAAGCATGCACAAATTAGCGCATCATCCTAAAATATTGAGTTTTTGACAGGATGTAATTTTTCTTTTACCAACTCTGGCACACAATTTAAAGGCAGGACGGAGTTCTAAATTTGAAAATTTGTTTGATGCACTATTCCCAATAAAATTCCCATATAAAGTTTTTAATTTACACTGTAATTTTGCCGGTAATTTAATATTTTGTAATAAATGTAAAACTGGTGCCTGGCTTCCAAAATTCCCCGCAGTGGAAGCGCGGTTCGGAGCATGGAACTTCAAAGCCAAGTGGAATGTTACACATCCCATTGTTACGCTTTAGAACTCAAGAATGCGTTTGAATAAATTACAAGAGTTTCGCCTCCTGTTCTTTCACCTCCCTGACTCGAAATAGGATATGGAATTTGAAAAGTATTTGAATTCCGGTAAAATGTTCACTACCCTTTTACTGAGCACATTCAAAGAGGAGAAGCTGGCTTCTCAATAATTCAAAAGAGAACAAAATTAATAGAAACATCGCAAATTGGCACAAGGAGTAAAATATTATCTAGAGCAGCACACAGAAATGTATTGTAATATAGACTTACCCAACGATAACAGTGCTTATACATGTACATTTACATGTAGCTTCATATTAATTTCTATCACAAGATTATTCTTTTTGCTGGATTAAAAAAAAAAAAAAATGATCAGGCTCTGCTACAAAAATGCATTGTAGTCTATGAAACCTATTAATATACAAGTAATTAATGGAAACGAGTGCAATAGTGAATACTTACTGCGGGCAGGTTAAGTACAATGCACGAGACTTTATCTGGCTAATTGCAGTGCATATCACTTATAGTAATACATGCGCGTATTTGTTTTATCGACAATACGAATATTAATTTTAGAAATAAGCAACAAACCTGGTCAAAATGTCACGCCAATTGCCCTCGAGGGGGGGGGGGGGGTGCACCATTTGCTTTGAATGACATCACAGTACATGAGTGTAGCCAAACAGTTTAATGCTATCACAGTGTGAGCATCAATGTTTTTACCATTTGAAACTGTGCATTAATTTTGTACGCCTCCGAGAAACACATAAGCGCATCTCAGCCATGCATTATCGCATCTAGCCGTGGATTGTCACTTTTTGACGGGAAGTTTTATGCACGGTAGGCATGTTAGGAAAGAATAATGCACTGTCACATGGTGTCATTTGACCAATTAAATTGCCAATAACATTCTAGAACCCATTCTTTTTTCAAAGGGTAAGTCCACCCTAAAATTGAGTTGGGTTTAATAGAAGCGGAAAATGTAAGAAACAGGTCAGTGAAAGTTTGAGGAAAAACAGATTAAATAAAAGAAGTTATGAATTGGTGAAGGTGCGATCAATCATAAACCAGCAACTCTGTGACGCATCTTGTGAGCTACCCCCCTCCCGTTTCCCATGTACTAACAAACTCTTTCTATTGACCTTTCCAATCATACATTCTCCCTAAATATAATTATTTGCAAATATGTTTTTTTTTATACAACCCCTGTATGACACAAATCTATTCTGTCATACAATTTTTAACTGGATATTGCTCAAACTTTCACTAATTTGTTTTCTCTCATTCTGGGTAGTCTTGCATATCCAGCTCTAAATGGGGACTACAGGAGTGACTTAAAATCGGTCAAAATACCAGCCAACACCATGAAGATGGATGCATGAAATTGTGTGGCCTTACTTCAAGACACACGCGTGGTCCCCATTGTAATAATAGCTGGACAAGACTACCCAGAAGAGGCCTTGATAATTGATTGTATATCAATATAAATTGATTTGATTCATACACTACATGTACATTGTGTTTTCGTTGTACAAATTGACAACATTTCTTTACCTTCTTTTCATCCAGCAGGATAAAGAATTTTGTTCAAGACATTTAATTTTTGAATAATTATTTTATTGATGTGTGGGCCTGCACTCTTGTTAAATATTATTTTTTATCGGTATGTTCTATCAATCTATTTTACGTTGTTTTGCCAGGTTAATATTGTGAATAGCTCATTTGGCTACGTCTATGAGAAGGTCCCTCTTGAAAGTGGATCTGTATTACAAGACATATTTCTTGATGAATCTACAGAGCAGATAACATTGGCCACAAGTTCAAACCAAGACTCAAAGGTAGGACATACAAGTATCAATGTGTGAGTATGCTAGTGATGCTTATACTAGATAAGATTCTAGAAGAAGGTATAATGGGGGCTTGGGGTTCATGTATTCATTTTCTACATGTGCCTTGCTTAAGTCCATTCATAATCTTGAAGAACGTTGGGAGATTGACCATTTTCTTAGGAGGGGGGTGTACCCCTTTAACAAAAATTGTTATAGCTTCTGGCCAGTACATGTACTCTATGCCCATTTGGTTATTACACACATATAATCATTATGTATAATTATGATGAATCTTATACACATGTGTCATGTGTGTTCTTGGCCTGGTACACAGTGCTAGACTTTGATTCAGTTTATCAACCTTGTCACTGAAATTAAATTGCCCTCTCTGCCCCGATGAAGAAGATTGAAGTGAGACATTTTAAGAGTAGCACTATATTAAATGCCACTCTGTGATTCAGATGATAATTGATTTGCATACCACATTTGATTTGCTTTAAAATTGTTTGAAATGCACTTTATTTCCATGAGATTCATACAGTATAAGGCAAGCATTAACATATAGTTTTAATGCTATTTCAGTTTTAGATATCATAATTCATCTTTTGAGAGGACAAAATCAAAAGAGTGAACTGTAATGTACATGTATTCTCTCTGTGCGTGAATTGTATTACTTTTCTTCACCTTTTCCATATGTTACAACTTGAAGTTGAATGATTGTATGATATCATGATAATAACATGCTCAACAATGCTACGAATTACGTCTTACCCAATGATTAACATTTAAATGGGAGAAATCATTTTGCTCTGTATATTTGCAATTCAATTCTGTAATTCGATATTACATGTTTGAATGCACAAAACGGTGGATTCGCTTTTTCTTAGACAAGTTGCAACACTTGCTTTGATTTTGATGTGCACGCAAATGAACTCTTAAGCTGGGCCTGTTTATATACATATATATATATATATATATATATATATATATATATATATATATATATATATATATATATATTTCCCCCTATTTTTGGAGCATTGGATGATACGTTTATGTTTTGAAGCAATATTCTTTGGGGGGAAATATTTGGTCTGTCTAAAGGTTTACGTATTTGCCAAGACAAAACTAACATTTTGAGCAAAAATACGTGTATCAAGATCATCAACATATGGAAAATAATTCAACTCGTTTTTCATTTTATACTATCAAAATGTAGGTTCTGACATTGGATTTGACAAACTGTGGGATATACCAGACCTGCGATGAGTGCATTGGAGGCAATGGAGGAAATGATGGAGACCCTTACTGTGGATGGTGTACTCTAGAAGCAAGGTGGGGGCTTCTTCCTATGGATGATGTTCTATAGAAAAGCTTCTCAACCTTTTTTTAAGTTGAGACCCACTTTGGATGTAAACACGACACAACAAAATATTGAGAATTAATTCTTTGATACTTGTGCAGTAGCATATCTATTTTTTCACCCGGGCCTTACAATAAAATTGCACCCGGCCCCCTGTTCCAACTTTCAACTGTTCAAGTGAGTGAGAAAAACAAATGAGCGGTAGACTGTTTCCATAATCTTCAAACACGCATTTACTTGTGCATTATTAGCAAGGGACACCGCAATGATGGGCGAAGGGGGAAATTATCACGCGGGGTTGGGGGGGGGGGGGGGTTGGGGGGTCATGAGGCCATGCACTGACTAAATATTAACCATCCTGTGCATTAATGCAAAAGAAGGAAAAGAAACAAAAGATTTTAATTCGTCAATTATATGATACAAAAATATTCTCGAATATAAGTTTTAAGGTGATGGCTGACCGAATATTGGAATATTTAACCGGGAGAATTTCGATGCAAAATTAATGAAATCTCAGGAGAACTATAGTCGAGAAATTTAGCAAGGTAACCAAAAGTTAAGATGTCTTGTAAACGTTGAACCGTTGATGAAAAATAATAGGGGAAAAAAAGCAACGAGAAATCTGAAATATGTTGAACCCTAAGTATAAACTGTATCCTATTGGGGCGCAAGAGTACTAAATCCTGAACAACATATGCGAGGGAAAAAGGGCAACCGATTTAAGGAAATCTTTGAGGTTTATACCCTCTAAAAGTCCCTTTCCAATGTACTTCACCCTGTATTTAGAGTTTAATAGAAGTAAAAATCATCTGTGGATGACCTTGTTTGTACACATCAAGAATTGATTCTCTATACTCCCATTCATTATAAAGGTGCACAAGATATGAGGGATGCCCCTTACGTGATGAGTCAATTCGATGGTTGTCATACAATGCTTTACAGTGTGTCTCCATCTCAGATGTCCAGCCAAATAGTCTGCCTTATCATCAGACACAACAAGAAGTAAATACAATTGTTATTTCACTTTCTCAGATTTCCCTCTCTCTTCTGCATATCCATGCTGGTATGAACGCTTTAAAGGTGTTTAAAATATATTTTGCACTACATGTAAATCTTAGTTATAAGTGATACTAGACTAGCTTCTTTAGACTTTAGGACTCACCATGCAGAGACCGCTGACAGGATCAGTTATAACAAAAATCAAAAATTGTAATTAGTTTTCCATTTTCATTATAACGTTTCAAATTTCATAGCCAGGGAATGAAATACAACGTATTAAAAGTGAAAACAATAACATGTAGAATGAGAGATTGAGTGAGTGAAATTTTCTGTGCATGTGAGTCCTGATGAGAAATCACACTCTTTTTTCTCATTCTTGTTATAGATTACCATCACAGTAAAACAGCTCCCAGATCTTAGGAGCAGCTTTCAATACTTGTGTGCCTTTAACTATTATGAGGTCTCCGCTACAACCAACGGTAATACTGTCACCTGTACATCCCCTCCTGCAAACAGCATACCTTCAATTCCAGATGGAAGTAAGTACATATAAAGATGAAATGTGTATCAGCGCGTATTGTACATGTACATGTGCATTGTCTTTGCAAAACTAATTATCCATCTGTATAAATAGCATGCGCTGGCTATTGATACGTAATTAAAATACCAATACCTGCGCAAAATCATCGAAATAGGGTACATATTTTGTTATCTAATGTATTTATTTATTGTGTTGTTGTTGACATGTTTGAAAGACAACTCGTTAAAACACAAGAGACATGCAGGAATCCACGAAGTAGAGTGAGTTGAGTATTGAACACAAGGTGAAGTGTCTCTTTGATTTGAGACCTTCCCATCGTATAAACGTGTTGATAGGTTTATGATATAATGTATATGTAGGACTGATGTAATTACCATTTATCTGGCGGCCCTTTAACCCTATGTCAACTGGGGGGGGGGGGGGGTCAATTTGACCCCCCCCCCCTGTAGAAATTTCGCGACTACTCCGAAACCGCGGCAGATATAAAATTTTCCTTTCACGACTTTTTACTTTCGAGTCTTAAGCATCTTTTAAAACAATTTTTTCGAAAATCGGACCTACGGTTACAAGGTCACATGACCTTTTGTCTTTGCATGTCAGCCCGAAAATCGCTCATTTTCATGATTTGTGTACAAAACATATGTAAAAGTCATTTTTCCTAAAAATAGATAAAACATTGGTTATTGAGTCTTGTTTAAAGTTTAGATGTTTGTTTTTGGGTCAAAATAGTTGAATTGTAGTTATAAATGAAATAAAACAACAAAAACAATAAAATACATAAGTTAAAAAAAAACAATGAAATACATAAGAAATTATCAAAACAAGAGATAACATAAGGAATAACCTGGCTCTTCCAATTTTTTGTGTTGTATTATTATTCCAAATGGTCTAATAAATATATGTAGTGAAAAAGAATACTTAAATATGAATAATCTATGATTTATGGGCAGAAATGTGAATTGTATGACCTTATTTGCATAAATTAGCATAAATATGCAAATGAGTGAATTTTTCAAAAATTTGAAATTACCATAGTATTCTTTACACTTCACTTGACATGCATGCAAATTTTCGCGGCGATCGGCGGTGAAACGGCCGAGATCTTAGGGGGGGGGGGGTCAAATTGACCCCCCCCCCAGTAAAAACCTGGTCTGAAATAGCCCAGTTAAGATAGGGTTAATAATCTGCTTGATTTTCTTCGCTGGCAGCTACCACTGACCCTCAAAAAAAATTTGTCATTAGATAAAAAGCAGAAAGTGGTTCATCATCCTTCACTTATACATGATTTCGTTGGCATTAAGATGATTAGTATGTTTAACATTTCTTTTCATTTGCTTGCTAGTGTACTTCTTGAACTCGCCTCTGTCTGTTGTCTCAACTGAAACGAGTGACGACTTTGTGATCACAGATTTCTTCTTCTTTGACTGCAGTCACATTAAATCGTAAGTTCTTGGATTCATTAAACTTCAGCAAGCTATTTTATCTATAGTTCTCGTTAGTATTGGGGTTGTTTACAATGACCAAGTTAGAACTTCAGGCAGTATTGTAGAAAGGGTTCGAATCATTGTGAAATGTGAATAGTCATATAGTTTTGGTATTAGTTTTAATACAACAGTCATTTTCAATTTCATACAGATGTTCATCTTGTGTTACGACCCGCTTCCCATGTGACTGGTGCGTTTATGACAACAGATGCACAGACGATAGCAGCTCATGTCAGACGGGAGATATAGTCGTTATTGGAGTAAATGTAAGCACTTCATGCAGGGATACCAGTTTTCAAACAAAGCCTGATTTCAGGCTACGAAAGTGTTTGCATTCCATAGTTCCAGCTTTCCTAGGGTGCAAGATTGATCATTGTATATGTTTGTTATGCCCTCGCATAATTTCTGTCTGGCATCCTAAAGGAATGAAATGTTCATTTATTGACACAAAGGTTAATGTCTCTTGATCAAAAAGTATTTGAAGATGTATTTCCTTATGTTTTATGGTAATTTAACCAAACTTTTTTCGGGAAGATTTCCCGACAATCCCTTGCTTTTGGGGAGCTTTTTGTTGCTAATTATATATCAGGAAGCCAACCTTAAATGTGTGAACAACTTTATAATGCACATGTATAGCCTAGACCAGTTTTCCACCTCCCTGCTCCCTGCCTAGACCAAGAGGAAGACCCAGAAACAACTGGGAAGAACATGTCGAAAACTGGAGTGGACTAAATCTAGCTGCAAGAGTGCACTAGAATGGCAGAAGATGTTGCATTCAACCTCCGAACCGGGAGAAGATACTTAGATAGATAGATAGACTAAATGCATGGTTTAAGTAATGAATTAGGCTACTGCTCATTTAAGCATGCAGATCTTGCTTGCTTTATTACTTTAATTATGTACATATAATGATATTATTAAATATTTTTATAGCACACATATGAACTGAGCAAGGGATGCTCAAGGTCACCGATTTCCGTGCTCACATGTTACCTGTATGTTTGTCTCTATAGAATACTGATGGTGCAGGAAACGTAGGAAAGGGGTTTTGCCCTCAGCTGCTTGGAGCAACAGAATCGTTTCTCATACCAGTCAGTATTCCTTCTGGCTACTCACTATCTGCAAAGAACCTTCCTACAGATCAGTCAAAGGTAATTATATCATTATGAAGCTAGTAGAGCTACAAGAGATTCACTAGTGCATATAGTGGAAACCATGTGATGGAAGAGGACTTACATTATATGTATTACCTCACCACCACTGCTACAGCTTAATTCATGAGCAGATTATGAACAAGACTTAACTTCAGTCTGCCAGTATGAATAGTATATGGCATTTACACGTAAATTTATCTTAAACTTCAGACTAGTACATTTGGATTGAAGTTATGTACATTACAGTGATTCAACTTTCTCCAATGAAAAGACTTAGATTTCCTTTTTATTTCTAACAAGCGCAACGTACATTATGACGAACAAGAAAACATAGTCCATCCCCGACTGTGGCTCGACTTAATATTGTATGTTTGGCACGTACATAAATCTCCCTTGCATTAACAAGTGCTGATTAGACCGAATTGATTCACATATCTTTGTAAAAACATGACTTTTTGTATATTTCCAGGGCCTAGTATCATATGAGTGCATCCTTGATATTGAAGGAGAAGAAGTGAGAGTATCCAGTACCACTTTTAATGAAACCTACATTCTATGCAATAATAAACAGGTAAAATCTTGAGTTATGCTCATATCCAGCATTTATCAGAACTTTATCAGTATTATACGATTTTCCAAATTACATGAAACTAGTAATGACATATTGTGCAAGTATTCGTGGATAGTCATAATTCTACTCTAAAGTGTTAACCTGTATATTTAACATCAATGGTGGGGCAAATTAAATTTACATACGACAAAGAAAATGATTATGTTGTCATTCAAAGAGTAGTTTTAAGGTCCTTGGTTGTGTGAATCTCTTTTTTGTCAACCTTTCTTGTCATTTATTTGTAGCAGAATAAAGATTACTGTACAACATCAAATAATATCAGTGAATAAAGACATACTGAAGCTTTTCGTTGTGCACATTGTTCCTTTAGTTTCCATTCATGTTGCCTGATTACGGCTTTCCGTTCCTTCTTGTGGTTTACTCCGATGAGTGGAAGACAAAAAGCTTCAGTATGTATCTATTAACTGCTTTTCTTACTGGTAAACTACTTGTTTATCCAAAGTCTGTGATATATATACATATCTATTCACTCTTTATTTGCTATAAGGAATGAAACCCTGAGATTGCCACATTGTTTGAGTATATATGATACAGCTACATGTTACCTGTGTCGCAAAGTAAACTGCTGTGTTCCCCTGTTTGTTCCACTAAGTGACTATAACGAGAACAAACATATTTACAGATTACTTCCCTTCTTTTTTCATAACATTGTGTTTTATTGTTTGTTTTCAGTATATGTACAATGAGAATTTCCTCGAGAAGAATGTCAGTGTCTCTATACAGTGGAATGGACAGAACAGCATAGATGACCTGTCAGAAACGTATGGTAAGCCAATAGATGTCTAACATTAAGATATTACATGTTGAAATCTTGAATTTGCACTCGAAATTATCGTAAAAAGAGATTGTGAGTAAACCAGTAGACAATAGTGAGGAAAATGAGGCAAGCTCAGAAGTTAATTTTTCATGATAACAATATTTGTTCCTTTTGCATATCTATATTTGAATTAAAAACCATTAGTATGTGTCACATAAATGTAAACCTGTGCATGTAGTCTTTGTCCTGGTGATGAATTTATGTCGTAACCTACGGTTTGTGATCGTTCCCCGAGGAGGGATATTATGTCTACTTTGTATCACTGTAATATTTGAGAATATAGTCAGACTTAAGGATTGATAATGAAATATATTCAGAAGTACGAAGTAGCCGGAGTCATTATGTTTTCGGGTTGTCCGTCCGTCCGTCTGTACGTCCCGTTTTCGTGATCGCGTTATCTCAAGAACCGATTGAAGGATTCCTGCCAAACTTAGGTCATGTATTTATCTTGCAGAGCCAATGAATTGATTAGATGTTGGGGGTCACAAGGTCAAAGTTCAAAGGTCACAGTGATCAATATGTATGCACAATTAGCTTGTGATCGCGTTATCTAAAGAACTGATTGAAAGATACTTGTCAAGCTTAGGTCATGTATGTATCTTGCAAAGCCAATGAATTGATTAGATTTTGGGGTTACGAGGTCAAAGGTCACATGGCTCATTATGTATGCATAAATAGCTTGTGATCACATCATTAGAACCGATGAACAGATTACCAGCAAACGCAGGACATGTATGAATCTTGCAATGCCAATGTACTGATTAGATTTTAGGGTCATGAGGTCAAAGATAAAAGGGCTCATTATATATTTTTTAAAAAGCTTGTAATCACGATATTCTGAGAACCTGTTAATGGATTTCAATTAAACTTGAATTTGAAAAATTGCTTCTGTTTTTGGTTTTTGAAATCGCTCTATGGCGGAGGCATCATTTTCGACTGCGCTCAGGCAAAGTTCCATCATGTTAAAGGCATACAATAAGGGGAGGTATTGGTATATATAGTATTGAAACATTTGACATGACTAATACATGACTTGTGAATTCTCTCGCATGTTTAAAAGTCTTTCAATATAAATGTCGTAAAAATCAGTTTAAAAAAAAAAGTCTTAATAAAGAGTGTCTTCTGAGCTGTATTTAATGGATATCTTGTTTTGTTGAATTGCAGTCACACTTTACAAGTGTCCAGTTAACAGTGGAAGTTGCAGTCGATGCCTTTCCCAAGAAGCAACTCCATCGATCTTGAAGTGTGGTTGGTGTGGTGATGACTGCAATGTCATTCAAAGTGAAGTTTGTCAGAACAATCCGTTTCTCCATCAGAATGAGACGCAGAAATGTTCAGCACCAGTTATCACTGATGTAAGAGAAGATATGTTCATACATGATATACATCCAAACTATTAAGTCTTCCGGATATGCGATGGTAAACCGTGATCATTCTTTTTATGATCAAGCAAGTGTAAAATGCTTCATAGGCAGAGCTTATAAAGTGAATATTCGTATGACCTTTGTTGCGCGCAGTCGTCATTCATAGACACTTAAACACGGCATGGCTTACCGCGGCATATATCAACAAGCCTTTATATTTAGAAAAGTTGTTAATGTTAAAATTATTTCATATACATGAACATATAATTGGTATTCATTATTGGTATTATACATGCACACACACACATAAGGAATCTTATATTTGACACATCATGAGTACAAACAAACAAATAAGATTCTTAAATTTGGAATTATTCCTTTTAACGGTAGTGATATACTGAAGTAGTATCATATAAAGAAATTTGATGAGATCAATTTATAATTTCTTTTTTCTTTTCCTGAAGTTTGACCCCTTGTCAGGTCCTATCAATGGCCGTACAAGATTGGAAATCATCGGAACCGACATAGGAGTGGTATTTGATGATGTACTTCAAATTCTTATTCACGACTTGGAGTGTGATTTAACAGGCATGGGCGAATATTACCAGCCAGGACAGAGGTAATTAATCTTATATTTACCCTTGTTTATTACTTTTACTTCCATTTTCTTACAGGTGTTTATTACATATGTCCACAGTGTAGTTTTTAATTGTGTACAATTGTACATACATGTTTATAATGATCTCGTTTGCCAAACATGTTTAAGGAGTAATTAATTGTTTATAGAATATGGAATAAGTAAAATACATTTCATCACTTATACAGCTGCAAGGAATAGTGTTACAAACCTGTTAGAAACAAAGTAATCTGCATATATTTATCTATGTGTTGACTCACTTTTGAAGGTCTTCTTTTGATGTCGATTTCTTTCATCTTCTTCAAAAACTTACAAAGAAAAATGAAACAAACTTATGAAAAGTGTGATATTTGTTCATTGCATATATTTTGAAAGAATAGTAGGGCCAGGATTACACTTGAATGCATTTGAGTAGTTATTCTCTCCACACAGCCTCAACTCGAATGCGGACAGATCGTATAATGAACTCATGCACATGCATCATAATATGAAGCCATGTGAATGGCAAGATTATATAATGAAATTTTGAGGTAAAAAGATATTTAGGGTCACAAGGTCATTGGTCAATTTACACAGGGTTGTATTTTCCAATAAGATTACACTGCAATTGTGTATTCACATGTCATTTGTTATTGACCTTCGTTTTTTTCAATTATTTTTTTTTAATTTCAAGAACCATTTGAGATATCACTATGCTATCACCGTAGGAAGACAATCTGATTAGGTGTTGGAGTTACTAGGTCAAAAGTCACAGAAGTCAACTTAGTAAATTTTAGGTATTTGCCTCGTTATCGCGATATCTCAAGAACCACTGAAAATATGAGGCTCAAACTTGGGGATAGTATGTATCAACATAGGAAGATAATCTAATTAGATTTTGGGTTCAAATGTCAAAAGTCACAGACGTCAATTTCTGAAATAACAGGTTTTAGCCTTGCTATTGCGATATACACTGTTGGTCATAATGGTGGAATATTTATTTTACCCCAATTTATGGATTGATTTTTACAATGATTTATTCCTAATACTTCTAGATAATAGTATACATTCTTAGATTTTATTGAATAATAATTTATGATTGTTTGTTTTGCGTAACTGCTAGAGCATTTGTATGCTACTATGCTAATAGCATTTTACCCCGACCCCTAACAAAACAAAATCCTCTATAGGGGCATGCCTTGAACCATAATGCATGGCCCTACAGAGGATTTATTTCCTGTTGGGGACCGGGGGAAATGCAATTAATTATGGATAATTTATTGCATTTAAAAAAAAAATGTATTTGTTGGGGGCGGCGACGTACCCTAGCCCCCGCTGCGTACAGTCATGATTCAGTGGCTAAGCGATGGCCTCGGTACTGTGAGGCCCCAGAATTAAAAAAAAGTGTCGATGTGCTATATTACTGCCCTTTTATGAGGCACTAGTCCTTATTACTGTCAGTTATGACTTAAGGACGTAGGTCCCCTAGTTGATTACCATAGTAGCACACACATGATTAAGCAGTCACGCAAAACAAACACTCGCAAATTAATATTCAATAAAATCTGAGAATGTATACTATTATTTAGATCTATTAGGAATAAATCATTGTCAAAATCATTCCATAAATTGGGGTAAAAAGAATTATTCCACCTTTATGACCAACAGTGTATAAAGAAATACAAGAGATAGGCTCTTCGTTTTCATTATGATCGTACAAATAATTCCATGTATTTTGTATATACTGAAATTAATAGGGCAGAGGCATGTAGGAGACACAGTCGCATTTGTCTTGTTTGTTTTTGTTTTGCAGTGTAAGTTGTATGACAGCGATATCTACTGAAGTAATATCAGGAGGCATTGAAATCAATGTGGTGTCAGGGGAAGGAAATAAGACAGGACAGAGCACTAAAGAGTTTCAGTATAGGGTGAGTAAGATAGAAACTTGTCTAGTTTTTATCCCTCTACAACTGTGGTGGAAGAGGCATTATTTCATTTATTCTTAATGTGGTTTATGTACAAATAGAATTGAGTTGAATAAAAAAAAAATATGACTATTAAACAAACCAACAATAGCTGAAATAAAGGCATGATGCTATAAAAGTCTGAATGTAGACTTTAATTTTGATTATTATACATGGGATATGATTGTTGAGTGAAACAAATTATGGAAATATAGCATACGAACGATGGACATGGTTACATAGTCTGATTTTTTCAGCAATACTTCTTATAATTGCACCGATAAGTTCTAAGTCTATAATTATGTTCTTGTATATTCTTTAAAATATTTATATCTTAATCCAAAATTAATGTCAACAGTTGTTAGATCACAATGTAAACAGATAGATCTATTGATTTGTTTAAACATACATTTCATTTCATATCCTTTGAGAAACAAGTATGATGACACTTTATGGTCTCTGATAGGATCCTGTGATCGCAGGGTTTGATCCTAGAGAAGGACCTGTGGCAGGGGGAACCGAAATCACTATCAATGGCATGTACTTGGACACTGGAAGGGACATTACTGCAAAATTCGGAGATGCAGATTGCGTAGAGATGTAAGTAATGTGTATTACATTCAATGCTTGATGTAATTATTGTGTAAAGTCCACCATAACTCTTTACTGTTTAAACTTTGCTGTTTAAACTTTAGGTAATGAAGCGCCGAATATTGAGAAGAATTTGTATAGTTACTAGGCCTTGAGAAATATTTCATCATTGATACCGTTTTAGAATATTTTGTAATGAATATGTAAACTACATCATACCCATTCATGAATGGCTCCATTAATTCAAATAAATATCATGCAGAGATTGAGAGAATAGAAGTACATTCAATCTGTATATGGGTATTATTTGTTATTTTAAAGTTCTGTTCAAGACTCATTCGCAACCTGCATCACAAGCAGCATACCAGAGAATGAACAGGTTACTGTAACCTTGGCCATGACCTTTGATGGAGAAGAAAGACCATTCAGCAATTACACCTTTACCTACATGCCAAATCCAAGGATTGATAATATTGATAGGACAACATCTATCATGTCGTAAGTAACATGGAATATGAATTTTAATTTTGTTTTCCAATCCTCTATTGTCATTCATTTACTTGGTTTAAAAGAATCACGGATAATTCACGATGGTTTGCCTAGTCATAATAAGCATTTCGGGGAATAACCTTATAATAGAATTATGACTTAACTAATAGAAACAGATTCTTGTAAGTTTCTGAAAAATTTCGACTGACGAATTAGAAGTTCTGGTATTTTGGCAAGTGGAGATAACAAGTGGTATTAAAATTTACCCATTGCCAATGTAGTAATGTGTAATGTTATGCATGGAGAACTCTACCTTTGTTAAGAAATCATTACAAATATCCCTGTTCAATTTATTGATAGAATATATTTTTTGATTCAAGAAGCAGCATGGTTATTTGAATTTCACATGTGTCTGTTCCACCAAAAGCATTAAGAAGAGGGATTATATTGACTACTTTGTACTGTGTATAAAACAATTGGTAAAGTTATCTTTGGTATAACATAATGCACCATTATTGTTTCACTATTACAAGATTTTTCATATAATGAGTGAGTTCAACAGCGAAACAATTGTAATCCCCCTTTTCTTTGTTCTATTTCTCTGACGTTTTTATTGATCTGTTTCTCTAATTTGTATCATTCGGCCCAATCAAACACCTAAACATGTAAATGATAAAGTGTGTCATTATTAATCATAGATACTATAAACTATAAAAATATATCGATTGACCATTTTTTTCTTCTTTTTTGTATACAATTGACCAAATGTTATAAAGTAACCCTGTCTGTAATTTTCACATATGACTGTTTTCTTATATTTAGGTGTTATTTGAAGCTTACCTTGCATTTATTTTTATTTCAACAGAGGAGGTCTCGATATCACATTAACTGGCGTTAGATTTGATCTGATCCAAGAACCCCGGATTGTTGTTACCTCTCTCACGACTTATGCAAGCAACTCTGAGGTACGATATGAATTCAGGTTATAGTATATTAGTATATTAAAAAATACGAGCTTCAAATATTACTTGTACAAAGAGATATTAAATACATTCATTAAACGTAGAAGAAACTTGTGAGAAGATTATTTTATTTCCCTGTACATGCTCTAATATTACATGTGCATTGTATAAGGCATACTAATCCTTGTGCAGGGTATTATGTTATCCTTTTTTCTTTCATACTCCTTAATTGTTTTATAGCCCGTAGAATGCTTGGTTAAGCATTGATTTTTTGGTTGATATTAGACAATTTAGCTACACCCACAGGGGCGTACGCAGAATTTTTTCAAGGGGGGGGGGGGTTTAAAATTGGGCCTAAAATATTTTGCTCCCGAAAAATTTAAAATCGCGCCGGCCGAAAGTCGCTCAGTGGGGGGGGGGGGGGTGGAGGGGGGGGGATAAGGTCACTTTTTTTAGGTTAGCCGTGGGCATATTTTTTTTTTTTTTTTTTATAATTACACCAAAAAAAAAAAAAAGGGGGGGTTTTTAGGTTTTTTTAGGGGGGTTTACACACATAAAAATACCAAAGGGGGGGGGGTTGAACCCCCAACCCCCCCCCCCTGCGTACGCCCCTGTACACCCATATTTGTTTAGGAGATTAGTCACCATAGATAAGTCTATTGATTGTAAAAGATTGGAATACTACCTGTATGCTCTTTCTCAGGCATACACTTGTACATTGTATTTAGTAACATTTAGATGAATTTATTTGACACAGTACTGCTTAGCATACTTCGTATTTGCTTGTACAAGTACATGTATGTTGTCAGTTTTATATAAAAAGACTAAAGAATTGTTCTGCCATGCATATGCATTTACATTCGCACATGTAATTGTTAATCTACAGGTTTATTCCCAAATTTGAAATCACATTTGGTTGTATTCATAAGTTATTGGATCTTATAGATTGGCACATTCAAACATGTGATCATAATGCAATTACATGAAATGGAAATGAAATTTTCATACTTTTTATATCTTTTGTACTTTATTCTTTATCAATGCTTTGACATTTATGTCCTAAAGCTCTGCAATGGAACAGAAACCATTCTCACATGTCCAACGCCAAGTTTTCCTGATGATGTTATCCCTGCTAAAAGAAGACGAGCAACAGACGATGCAATGATCGCGAATTTATTGTTTGACTTTGATGGATATGTGATTGATGGCGGCACAATTGAATATTTCCCAGACCCTGTGTATGAAAACTTCAGTGGGAATAGCAGAATTTATGAGAGTGCTAATAAACGACTCGAGATTACAGTGAGTTTAGGAGATTTCTTCATACACACCTGCAACACCAAATTTATGTTTATGACAAAAATAATTTAGCCTGTATTGATTAATCATTTCGAAAAATATGTTGTCAACATTACTTTGTATTTGCAGATACGTTTTGGTTCGCGTACATGATCATTTTTATATATTTTTTTAAATTGAAATTTAAACTGCTTTAATAGACGTTGTTATAGACTGTTAGATTCTGCCATGTAATAGAAATATTGCCTCTAGTCTATTCTTGATACTGAATTAATGTCTGTCATGATTCTATGTAAATTCGCAGGAGAAATTTGCCTTCTGAAAATGAAAGCATACTCAATTACTTTTCCTTTTCACATAGTGAAGAAATAGTCATATGATTTATCATTAAATGTAAATGCTGGCTTAATGGACACTTGGAAATTAAAATGTCATGTTATAGTTGTGGATAAATATATTAATTTCAATATTCTCTGTATTAAGTCATGATTTCTGCCCTTATATAAGACTACATCTTATATATAATTTGAATATAATGTAATACAATTCTATTTGTAAAGTAATGTTTTATAGCTGTGAAATTAATGTAATGTGGATATTTGTCAAATGTATTTCATAATTATGTATCAGTATTATTGTGTCTAATGCAAAGTGTATTGAAATATTTTGAGTAACTAATTATTATTATTATTTTTTTTTTATAGTTTTTGTTATTAGTTATCTCAAATAGGTAAATTAATTTACACTGAACATTATTCGGTTTAGTGGAATATTAAAGAGCTTTGATTTGTTTTCTTTGTTTTTATTTATCTTGTTTCGTATTCACAGGCTTGACTACACATGCTATGAGTAAATTGCTTGAAGCTAAAATTGTAAATGTAGCTTTTATGTTTTTCTAGGGATTGGATTTAACCTTGGCAAGTACAGAGACGATGTACTAGTTTTGTTAGGGCCTGATGGAGAATGCACTGTTGATGTTCTTGAAATGAATGTCCTGCGTTGTCAGCTACCAGATGACCAGCCTCAAGCAGGATACTTAAATGGAACACTTGGTCAGGGAGATGCAAAGAATCTTCCAGCCGTGACAGTAAGTGTATATAAATGTATCTAATATAACAGTATTTATCATTATCGTATACTTTAAAATTAAACAATTATTTTGTATTGATTTCGTATTGGCTGTTAGACCTATTTTGCATGGTGCTGTTTTAATACAGAGTCATACACCTATAACGATTACATGACACATACATCATCAAAATGTTCTTACTTTCAATCTTCATAAGTTCCCCTCGTAAACCCGTCGTTTCAAAACTCGATATTTTTCAGTACTCTTACTTTTTGCTTCCATTCATTGAAACGTTGATTATAACCTTCCATGACCTGGTATGAATAAACTGACGAATAAAGAGTGGCCTACTTGGGATACTCCTAAAACCTGTTTTGTATACATACAAAGGTTTACAGTCTTTATAAACCAGCCCGCTGATCTCACATTTCTATTTATATAGTCCAGAAATCTCGAGAGTCCTCTCATTCTATAATATATCCCAAGTTGGCTACCCAATATTTAAATGTGCATCTTCTTTTTTATCTTCATATATCAAATTGAAATCCAACTACATTGTACCACATACATCTGTGAATCTTGATGTACACCCCCTCTTTTTTTTTCTCTCTCTCTCTCTTCCCCTTTTACCAATATTTGTTCCACTATATTCGTATTATTATGGATCCATGAGGTTAGTCATGCTATCAAGCTTTGCTTACTTTGTCAACCCTCCTGTTTGATGTTTTCTATTAGTTACTTTATTCGACATTATATTCTTTTGAAATGTTTAAAATTGGCAATGTTTTGTTTGTTAGGTATTTGTAAAAATGCAAAAGAAAAAGAAATTCAAACAGAAATAAATAAATAAAATCAAATTAATCCCTATTGTAGCTTTCTTTGAAATAACATTAATAATTTAATTATTCAGACTCTTTCAAAGTTTTGCATTTTACAAATTAATATGCGAAAAATAGATTTGTTCCGATTTATGTATCCTGCGAATGTGACAAATTAGAGTTAACATCCAAAATTAATCAACAAAGGCCCTAATTCAACGAGTACACTTTTCGGAGTATGAATTATTCAGTTATTAGCTGTAAATAATTTCCGAATTTTTGGAGCTTATAAACGCCACTACAGTGTGAGTCCAAAAAAAGGTTTACACCTAGAAAATTGCTAATTATTTTATAAATCATCTATGCGCAGTAAATTATTGTACATCTTATGGAAGAGTGTTTTATCCCGAATCATTTAGTATCATTTTGGTGTGGTATGTGTTCACGCTTGGATGAACAGGAGGCATTGTTTGCGAGAGTACAAAAATTGACTTGTGCCAAAGTTGCTTATGTGATGTTTTAAATAAAACAATTGGGATTTGGGTATTAATTCGGTCTTTGCAGATCCAAATAACATCCCTAACAAAATTAATCATGCCACACATATCAAATATACAATATTAAATATCAACGAACATCCGGCGCGTATGTGTGTGCGACTTTGCTTCTGCAAAAAAAACATATGCAATGCATCTCATTTGATACATTCAATTCATTCTCTCACTTTAATCCCAACATATCACAAACTGTAAGCATCACTTTGGCGCAAGTCGAATTTTGCACTCTCGCAAACAATGCCTCATGTTCATCCAAGCGTGAACACATATCACACAAAAATGATACCAAATGAGTTGGGACACAACGTTCTTTTATTAGAGTTATAATAATGTTCTGTTCATAGATGATTTTTTTTATATAGTTAGCAATTTTCTAGGTGTAAAATTTGTTTGACTCACACGGTATACAGTAAGGAAAGCACTGTCGATGTGTACAGATATATATTATAGGATTTCCCGGCCAAATTCGCGAGTTTGTCATTCGAATTTATTTACTTTGCATTTAAGTTAGCGCAGATCAGCTTTGCCATGCCAATTCTCATTCAATTTTCCCGATTTTGTATTTAATTTAGGATTTTGGTCGAACGATTTCATAGATCTGTCATTCAATTTAGAAACTGCTCAACTAGCATTCAAATTAATCGTCACTTGTCGAGGCGTCATTTTTATCATTCAAATTAACACCTGTCATTCGTATTCGAATTATGTTTATTCAAGTTAGGAATGTTAGGG
>JAVYIG010010409.1:0-69415 GCA_035222895.1 Strongylocentrotus droebachiensis | reverse complement strand
TATATATAGAGAGAGATAGAGAGAGAGAGAGAGAGAGAGAGAGAGAGAGAAAAAAAGGGGGGGGGGGGGAGAAATGGAGGGAGGGAAATAGAAAGAGAGGGGGAGAGAGAAAAATGGAGGAAAATAAATAGAGAGAGATGGGGGGGGGGGGGGGAGAGAGAGAGATGGATGAAGGGAAATAGAGAGATGGAGGAAGGGAAATAGAGAGATGGAGGAAGGGAAATAGAGAGAGAGGGAGAGAGATGGATGGAGGGAAATAGAGTAAGAGAGGGGAGAGAAAGAGAGTGAGAGAGATATGGAGGAAAGGAAATAATGAGAGAGAGAGAGATGGAGATTGAAAGCAAATTTCTTAATGACACGGATATCTACGTCACAGTATTCACCCACTTTCGCAAACCCCCGTCGTAGGTAATTGCTGAGTTAAAGAGGAAATAGGGGAAAAAGGTCTTTTTCAACTACTACCACGTTGTATTTCTCCTGTTTGTTGTTGATCAAAGAAAAGTGACGTCAAACGGAGCTCTTTTTAGCATCCCCAGAGCCTCGAACTGTTAGAGATGTGTGTCTCACCTCAAATTTATTTTCCCTTTTTATCTTAAATTGGTGAAAAGATGTAGTTGGTGCAAATGTCCATTTTCAGCCGTTCTTATTTTGGAAGCACATGTGTGGCAATTAGTTTTACACATCCCTTTCTATATTACTGCATGATATAAATTCTTGTTTTTTCTATTTTTAGATGTAACCTTTTCTTATTGTTCATCTGTAGTCTATCTCTGTTTTCTTTTGATTGCCTTCCTTTTTTTTCTGGTGGTTGATCTGTCTCTCTCTTTCCTTTCCTTCCTAACACCTCTTTCTTTTTTCTCTCTCATTCCTCCTCTCTCTCCCTTACCCCCTCCCTCCTTCCTCTCCTTCCCTCCTCTCCTCTTCCCTCCCCCTTTGTCTTCTTTTCCCCCACTCTCTCCTCTCTCTCCCACCCTCTCCAAGCTCTCTTTCCCCCTCCCCTACCACTTTGTCTTTTCTCCCACCATATCCTCCCACCAGCCTCCTCTCTCTCCCTGCTCTCTCTCTCTCTCCCCATTTCTGACTACTACTCTCCCTTCTGTATTTCTGTATCTTTCTCTCACTTTTCATCACAAATGCTCGTTTAAATATACCCCCCCCCCCCTTTAAAGCTCCTTCAAAGCACTTTGTACATAAAGTCTGTTCCTTATATACATGTATGCTTGTACTGATGCTATTGATGAAATCAAATTAAACATTTCGGTTTTTGATAAAGAAATTATGTTATCGTCTAAACAACGACGATGTTATCCATGGTTCTTTAGAGGATTCTTTTACTGTTAATTTCTCGAACAGGATGGTAGAATTCTAGATAATTAACCTCAGTGGAATTGGTTATTTCTCAGTATTGCCGGTGTGGGTTTCAGCTAATGATATGATTGAATTGCACATTGTTACCAGTTCCTTGCGACCTCTCCTCGTAGCAATTAGTGATTCTATCTTATCTTCTTCCTCTTCTACAATTTTCATGATCTTGCCCTGCACATTTATCTTTTGTCTTTCCTCGCTTTTCTCTCGTTTCCTCAATTCATCCTCTTTCATGTCTTAACTAGTTTTTCAAGGATGTCTTCTCCTTTCCGTTTCGCCTTCCCTACTTTTTCTTGTTCCATTGTCTTCATCTTCCGGTCTGCAATTTTTATGATAGTGTATTGTATGTTTTTCTTCTCTTTGAGTTTGAGTTTGAGTTTGAGTTTATTGATTTCACATTTGTGTCTTATCTCTCCTTTCCTTGATTTATCTCTTTAGGCCTGTCTTCAGCAGCTCGAGTTTGCCAAATAACCAGCTATTTTCAGACTTTTCAGCTCAAAATTCCGTCTTCACCAGACCGATACGGTCATCACAAACTACAGCACTCTAGTTTGTGAAGAGGGGTTTGCCTCTTCACATTGTCTCCCTTTCATTTGTTCCTTCTTCATCTTGTATTTCGTTTTCTTCCTCCTTTTCTATGATTTTCATGACCTTGTGATACATCTCCTTCTCTCTTCTGTCTCTCATCCAGTTTCATTAATTCATTTTATTCTTTCTACTCGGACTTGATTCTTTGAATATAACTTCTCCTCTTTCGTCTCTTTTCCATTTCTCGTCTTCCATTTTCTCCATCCTATACATCATTATTTTCTTCCTCTTCTACAATTTTCCTGATCTGGTAAAAACATCTCTCTTCCTTTCCTCTCTTATCTCTTCTTTTCTCAGATCAGCTCATCCTTTCATCTATAACTTTTATCTATAACTTTCTTTTTCTAACATTTGTATGACCTTGTAAATTTATCTATTTTCTCTCTGCTTTCCTTCCTGTCCCCCCCCCCCCCCTGAAACAATTTTTCACATACTGCTTTTTTCTTAAAAATCGTCTTCTTCTGCACTTGATTCTGCCTTCCCTTACATTTCTTTAATGACCTGACAATCGCTCTGGCACCATTTATACTGGCCGCTAATTCGTTGGAAGATATGCAGGAAACGTTGGAGCTTTAGTTGTGATTGGTTTCGTGTTAGGTATCCAATATCGCATTGGGTTCCTCGTTGGAAGGTAGCAATTGTACTAGATAAGAGCTGCAAATTGACTGTTGACGAATAGTCACCAGATTTTGTTCAATCACTCTCATTTCTTTCTCTCATTTCATCATCCTAATCATGAAAAATGTGAAAATTAGCTAGTACATCATCTACCCTGTCAGTATAATGCATTGGAAATATATTTCACACAATTTTGTTCTTGCCTCTTGTACTGCTGCCTTGTTGTAAATTTCATTTTAGAATTTTAATCAGTTCATATATATATATAAGCTAATGTGTTTAGGTAGTGTACCTTTGAAATGGACCAATCTAAACACATTTTCCTACCAGCTCCACAAGCTAATACATGAATATCCTTTTAAGCTCCAAAAGTGAGCTCAAACCACATGTATGGTTTGAAACAACGCAATCAAGCATGGCTCGGTAAATAACGGAAAACGTTTGAGTAAATTCTGTTGGACTCTGCCCTCTACCACTTTGCTCGGCTCGGCTCGGCTCGGCTCAGGTGGTGTTTACTCAATCAGTTCCCATTCTGGCCGGGAATTAAGTGATTAATGGAGCCGATCTCATCTTGGAGGAAATGCTGGAGGGCTTGCTCAACAATTTGCCGGCAAATTAGTCACCCTGATTTCCGATGATCGGCCGATAATCGCATTTGGCCGTTTGCCGAGTTGATTGAATACCGAGATTGTCTTATCATCATCATTCACAAACAAGCCATGAGCATGTGTGAAGGACCGTTATGGTTTCCTTCACAACATTGATGTTTTACAGATAAAGAAAATGGTGTGATGAGAGTATGTGTTTGATAATGATGTCATAATTGTCATTAACGAATGTTTATTTAATGAGGTCAGCTTGGCATTGATAGGGATAGGGATAGGGATGGAGAGATAAATGTATGATTAAAATAAAGACACGTTTGCAAGTAAATATTTAGAAAGAATATTAAAGAGAAATTGATGGAGAGAGATCTATGAAATGGTATACGAGAGAAACAAAGCATGATTAATATGTTTAAGGTGTCGTGGTCGAGTGGATACATCGACGAACTGTCGATCTTAAGGTCCACGGTTCGAGTCCCGCTGCGGCACTAATGTCCTTTGCAAGACATTGATCTACATTTGCCACACTCAACCCAGGTGATGTAAATGGGTACCTGGCAGGAATTAATTCCTTGAAATGCTAGAGCGCCGCAGTGACTGCCTTGCCAAAGCCAGGGTAATAATCGGGGGCAGCGCCAGGAGCGTCACAACGTGACGGACATGTGTGCTATATTAGAAGCTAACATTATTATTATTAAAGGGATCCGGTAACTTTGTCTCAGAATATGAAATAAAATCCGGGATTTAGCTCATGCTGCTATGATAATTATAAACCTTTATGTCAGTCAGGAACTCCATGACTTTTACAAGCCGATCGCCTGTCTGATTATCAAGATATTTATGATTGAAATTACAAATTTTCAAAACCGTTCGCCGGACGGTTTTCATAACACTACAGTCTATTGGGGAAAACGAGTATGGTAAAACCGGTCACTCAAAGATTTTTACTTTTTTGAGGCACTTCTTGATCATTTTGAAGCACGATTTTTTTAGGGCTTCAATATTACACCATATCAAAGACATTGATAACACGTAGGGCCGTGTATCTCAGATTTAACATTGTTAAACGATCCCTTTAATAAGGAAGATACATGTACATATAATTGTATGTTAGTAAGCATGCATGATTTGTAAGTTTCTATATAATGATCTACAATTTTCCAGAGATGAACAGTGCTTTGCATTTTGTACCACTTGCCTACACATTTGTCCATTCCTATTTTTTATTTATTTATTTATTTTTTGGGAGGGGGGGGGGGGGGTGGGGGGTTGGCATGGTGTGCAACTTAAGTATACATTATAACCAGAGCTCTGGCAATAAAATGCTTAATATGAAATGCTTTATTTCTCTCCTAATTTTAACAGGGATTCATTTCTCTCTTCTGTAATTGTATCGTTTCAGAGTCGTCGAGGGTAGCGGACTAACAATCGTCAACGGCCAATGTGATACCTATGCGGCGGTCTCGTATCATTCTGCCTCAAGGTAATTGAAAATGTGTCTGTATGATTTGTGAGGTACCTTTTTTTCCCCTTCATATATGTTCTAATTTTCCGCAGAATCTGGGGAGAAGCGTGACCCAATTTTGCTGTACTTACTTTGAATACTAAATTTTATGTAAAAGCTCGTTATTCTATGTGATTATTTTTCTTGTCTTGTTAAAAATTATACCCATTTGTAAGCTTTATACAACTATTTATATAAAATGTTTTCATATATTTGCGTTTTTAATTTCAAATATTTCAAGAATTATATATTGTTTTAATGGAGAAAACATAAAAAGACCTTTAGAGGAGGAAGAGAAAGAGAGAGAGGGGGGGGGGGGGGGTGGGGGAGAGGGAGAGTGTGTGAGCAGAGTTGATGTACATAATTTATAGAAACAAAAGATTGCAGGCTCTTTTAATACAAACAAAATTGGGAATTTTTTTTAATTAAAAAAAAAATAATTTCAATTATTGTATTTACATGAAGGTGGTAGGACACGAATTGGAAATTTTGTGAAAACTAAGTTCAGGAACTAAACTTTTCAGAAACTTTTCTGTGGTGTTGATGAATTTATCATGGGAATGGTTTCATACAAGGTCTGGTTTAAAGACTGCTAAAACATTTTTTTTGGGGGGGGAACGTTAGCATGTATAGGGAGCATTGAATTACTCTTCATATCCAAGTCAAATTACCTTTTATTGTTTGCCAGTTGCGCATGCAAATTGATGTTTTTTCGACGTGACAAACATTCACAATCTTGATGTGCTCTTTTCCATGTGCATCAGTTTTATTTGACATCTGTAGCCTTATTCATTTCAAGTCGCACAACCTTTTTGTGTTTGCCAATTGAGCATGCAAATTGATGTTTTTTTCGACGTGACAAGCATTCACAATCTCTACATGCTCTTTTCCACGTGCATCAATTTTATTTGACATCTGTAGCCTTATTCATTTCAAGTCGCACAACATTTTTGTGTTTGCCAATTGAGCATGCAAATTGATGTTTTTTCCACGTGACAAGCATTCATAATCTTTATGTGCTCTTTATCACGTGCTTCAGTTTTGTTCGACATCCGTAGTCTTATTCATTTCAAGTCAAACGACCTTTTGTGTTTGCCAATCGGCCATGCAAATTGGTGTTTTTTGCTGCGTGACATGTGTTCAGAATCCTGACCCATTTTACTTTTGGTAAACAACTCTTGCTGGTGCATTCCAAGTCAAACAACCTTGAATCTTTGGCTTTGCAAATTGTCATTTTTCTTGGCAAGATGGAATAATTGACATATTCAGTGAGAATCCTGTCATGATCTTCAGCAATGCAATTGTGCTGCATTCATTCAAACAAATTTGAATTTTGGGCCATTTGGCTTTGCAAATTGTCATTTTTCTTGGCAAGATTGGAATAATTTACAGATATGTATGATCTTCAGTAATGGGTATTATTATTAGGGCTATTTATTCATCCAAACATCTTTGGCCTTGTTCATTTTTAAGTCGAACAACCTTTTTGTTTTCCCAGTCATCCGGTGCAAATTGTTGTATTTCTTGGAATGATAATGGTAATTTGAACATGTACCTTGTACCTTTAATACGTTGATCTCTTCCGAATGGTCCATTGGGAACTATGACTGGAAGTATAACTGGGGGCTCGACGAGAGTGTTCATGCGTATACAGTCCTTGCACATTTGTCTCAACCATGTTTTTTTGCCAAACATCATTAGCTTCACTTGTTCCAGTTCAAACGACCTCTTATTTTTGCCACTCTTGTTTGCAAATTGTCGCTTTCTCACTACGACGACAGAGCAGTTTGCACAATTATGCATTCAGAGTCTATGCGTGTTATTTGCTTCCCTGGTAACTTTTGCTAAACATCTTTAGCCTCAATTTTTCAAAGTTAAATCGCACTTTTTTGCTTATCATTCTAGCAAATAATGTTTATGATCCTTTCTATGGTGATTGCCAAACATCGTAAGTACTGTTCACACTTGACATGCTAAACCATTAAAAAATAACTGTGGCAATATAACATTTTACGTGTGAAAGGGAGAGGGAGATGGAAATAATTAGCCTTGCACAATAAGTACCAATCCGATCCAATCCAATTTGAAATGTATTTGATATAGCGCCTTTTTCTTGTAGCAAAAAGCACTGCACACCCTGCTCCAGAATAACATACAGTTCACGACTAAATTATTCATACCTTAACCAAATATGTGAACGATTGAATTGATAATGTGACATATTAAAGCTTACATCTAAAAGTATTCAACCAATGCCCTAATTCACCCAGTCCACGTTTCAGTGTTGATGCACAAAAAAGACCAAAAAACATCAAATTTGCAAGTGGTATGAATGATTCAGTTGTTCACTGTATCTCTTTAAAAAAAGACTGGGGCCGTTGTCAATTCGGTACACGGATTAAGTCAGGATTTTATTTAGCATTTTGCTTGGCTATTAAGTAGTCTTAAAGATGAAGTTGAGTTCTGGTCATGCGATTGCATTGTGAAAGAAACGGCGTGGAACCGACCAGAAAAGGTTGATCATCTAGCATATAAGAATTTGTGTGTATTGCAAGGTTCTGGAATCATCAAAATGATAAGAAATTTGGCCAAGTCTTGGTAAAGTTACAAACACTTGCACAGAAAGATGTATATGGGACTACACGAACACGTGGCGTAAAAAGCCGGCCCCCCGATTTTTACGATGTTACATGCATATTTAGAATATGAAGGCATTTGAAGAGCCATGCTTTTCAGGGAACATGTCTTAACTGATGTTCTTCCACACTTGCATTTATAAGAATGAGCAATGCTCACAAATTATTTTTCACCTCGTCCCAGAAGTCAACCTTCTCTTCAAAGGTAAAGACTGGTAGTGGTAAAATTGCTGTTCAATGGTTTTGGGTTCAAAATATCCATTCAATAATGTTTTAAAATTGCCTTCAGAGGTTTAGATGGCAATACTCAACCTAAATTTGCAAAAAAGCAGAAATATATGCCCAAATGTTCAGTGTTGAAGTGCAATTGCGATATCTACATGTATCCAGGCCGGATCGATATGATAATTTACCAAATATATCAATTAGTTCGCAGTTTCCTGACAAAATTTGTATCATCACATATTTTTCACATGATTGGTATTAAATAAGAGCTTCCATTTCATTTTTTTGAGAGGGGGGCGTTTCGAAAACTGGTCTATACCTTTAACTCTTGTTCAGATCACATCTTGAGCATTTTAACCGATTTAACCATTGTGACATCACATGGTCAATCCAAATTAATGCGCAGTTAATGTGACACATTAAATGCTATAATGAAGGGCAGCTAATAATGATTGGCAATAGAAACCATATGCCTGCCAATCAAAGCCCCTAAAATTATTAGCTTAAGTCAGCTAGGGAGCTGTCTGAAACTTTTGGTAAAATACTTGGCCATAAACTGCAATTTTAATACCAAATTTGGTGAATACCTAAGCTGAAAACTGATTAAAATACTCATATTTTTTAGAAAAGTTACGATTAGAATACTGGCCTTAGGTCAATACAATCCATTATCCTCTTACATGCACATGTAAATGGGACATCTGGGTTCCATTTAAACAAACTTGGCATCAGTGACAAATGACAGTTTTTGTAATAAGCTAGTGAAATGAAATGAAATCGAATGAAGCTCATTTCTATTCGTAAGAAATTTCCCAAAATCGAATTTTAAAGAATTATGTTGTTATTAAAAGGAGAGCTTCTTTTGCATTTCAGTATTGTTCATTCATTTAATACACACACTATCTATCATTCCATTATTGATGACTTTTACCCTTCTTTGCCACAATTGTTTTTTATCCCTTGTAAATTCTTTGGAAATTAGCTGCGTTTACACTGCAAGCTAAAACCGTTGGTTCTTCTCACAATCTGTAATTTTATTTGGAAGTTGCTAGGCAACTACCCATAAACATAAAATATCTGAATCTAAAAATCCACCTATAGAATTTATTTTTTGTTTCTAAAACGCCAGCCATAACTCCACCGTTTTTCCAGTATAAATGCTGTCTCATAAAACACAGGTGAAATATTCCGGTTTTGGACCATGTGGCTCTCCTTCATTAACAAATACCAACAGCTTTTTTCTGTAGTGTAAATGGATCATGTAGTTAAAAGTTTGATGGGTTTTCAATTGTTTTTTTGTGCAATGTGAATGGGCCTGTTGATGCTCCCTGATGCTCCTTAATCTTGTTTTGAAATATTGGGTATTACTGTGCTATCGATTGTAATCTGTTGTCTTATTCATGCAAGTGCCTGGGTAAGTTGACAACAAGATCACTTTGTTTGCCTCAGATCTTAAGGGTCCTCCAGATATGACTTGGTTAACCGTCAACCCTCCACCTAAAAAAACAACAACAAAAAACAGCATTTTTTTAAAAACGTGTACATGTAAGTGAATGGCAGCTGCACAAAACAAAGGTCCTGTGCATATTCACTGAGATCTGTTATTAGTTACAGAAATGACAAGCGTATACAGTTTACTTCATCATTTAAAAATAAAACGCTGTGGTTTTGCCGCATCATAGTTGAACAAGGCTTTATGATCACAGTTATTAAGACTGTAACATGCAAATTGATTGTTATTCTTTTTTTTTGATTGAAGAAAGTAAATTGTTTTTAATTTCTGTTGATAGCTTTATACACAATAAGTAACTAATAGTCCAAATGTTGTGTAAAGAAACGTCATTTAACGAAACTCCTGTCTGAGCATTATTAGGAATGAAAAATCAATTAAGAATCAGCATGCAATTCTAGCCTAAATGTCGTATCGTACAAAAAACCGCATACATGTAATTGGCCGGGGCTTAGAATGACAGCGCACTCATGATTTGACAGCTGTCATGTCAACAAACATCCTCAAAACCAGTTTATTTGTACTTTTCTTTATACAATGTTGTTATCTCGTCAGTATTCTCTTTTCGTCTTACGATGATTCTTTATACAACGTTTCTTGAAACAAGTTTTGTATTATAAATGTCCTAAAGTCTGAACAGGCAGGCCATAGTCATTGATCATTGATAGTGTCAATGCCCTTATGACTCTCAACAGATAATTCAGTGGCGGATCCAGGGGGGTAAAAAGGGGGCACGTGCCCCCCCCCCGGCCAAAAAAAAATGTGTTAAAATCAGCCCTAAATTTGCCCAAAATTTACTGAAAAACAGGGGCGTGCCCCCCGGCCAATCTCTTTCCCACCGTGTGCCCCCCCGGCAAGAAATTCCTGGATCCGCCCCTGTAATTTGATATATTTGTTATTGATGCTGCTGCTTCTAAAGTTTGAGCTGTGTTTAATTAGAAATTAAAAGTCATGAACTTTCTCAAAATTTGATCCGTGATACCTCCCTGACGTGCAGATCCATATATCATCGGCAAATCACTGTGTTCGATGAAACCAAATTGTTTGTTTTTTGTGAGTTGTAATGCGATGAGATTTATTGTATCTGGACTTTCCTAGAATTGGGTCTGTGATATGGCCATGATGTCCTGATTAGTACTGTTACATATAAATCATCATCAGAATCGTCTTGGGGAAAACAAAGTTATCTTATTTTCGCGGCATTACACTAAAACACCGTTTTAGAATTTTAACTTTCCCTTGAATTGGATCAATGATATGGCCATGATGTGCAGATGTTAGAAATCAAACTGGCTACAGCCATGTCATGCAGATGTATAATCAAAATTCGCTTGAAGAAACTAGAGACATTTCTTTTTCAGACATTATGCTTTTAGGATTTGAATTTTCTTGGAAAGAGATGTCTGATATGGTCATGATACATGTATGTAGACATCATCATCAGAATGGTCCTGATAGAACCAAGTTTATAGTTTTTGTGTGTGAGTTGTCAGAAATTGTGATTTAATGTGTGAACTTTCTAAGAATTACCGGTAATCTCTGATATACCCCATGACGTGCAGATACAGACAGTATACTTTGTGATGTGATATTTTAAACTTTCTTAGAACTGTATCTGTGATGAAGCCTTAAAGGTAATACAAAGTTTTGGTATGGGGTCATGAATTTAGTTCAAATGAACATATTGGAAGCATACATGTATGCGATCCTACATTTTCTTGGGCTTATAATACATCCCAGGGGCATCCAAAAATATCAAAATTGCAAAGAATTACCCAATGTTCAAAATTTCCCCAAACTTAGCTTTACCTTTAATGGACAGATCTCATCATCAGCATCATCATCAAAATGGTCTTGATGAAACCAAAATAATCATTATAATGCAACTTGATCAAAATTTCAATATTTATTTGAGCTGAACACAGGCCTTTAGGAAAAGGCATTCTAAAACGTGCATTTAACTTTGGAAATTGATCGGCCAGGGCGCAGACAAGCAGTCTGAAAGGGGTTTAATATCAAACTCTTTCGTTCGCGGCAGCCATTATAACGTTTTAATCTTCAGGTATGTTTTTCCTCATCTTGGCGCGGAAGCAATCTGAATATTTGTGCGAGCGCGCCAACGATCGTAAGCCAATCCGCAAGTGACACCTTGATTTTTTTGTCCACGGTCACGATTTCGCTGGCAGATAGATCAGTGAGATCTTCGTTTCTCCGCGTCACGGTTTTCTTTTGGTGGGTGGCTGGCTGGCTGTGTTGTGTAAACTTTGCGGTATCGGGTGACGCCGGATGCATGCATAAGTGATATGCAGGAAGGCAGGCGACACCCTGTACGCCAATATTGTCGTTTAGAGCGAAGGCAGATGATCGTCTCTCTCCTTCATCCATATCGACTCCAGAAAAGGATTTGGAAGAGGCAAATAAAGATGGAAATTGTTGAGAAATAGCCTAGGTTATTTTGTGATCTGTAATATTGTTGGAAAAGAAGAAATTGGATATTGGTTATTTGCAAGGTCTTCCTCAGTGAAGAGCTATGACAGCATTAACTCATATTACTTTTTATGGAGTTGTTGCCTTCTGTCTTCAAACTGGCAATATAGCCAGTAGAAGTTTTCCATTTCTTTTCTAAAAATCTTCTAATAATAGAAAATGTGGAGTCTTGTATTGCACCCTTGCCTCTCCTGGTGCTCCATTATTATTACCCAAGATTTAGCATGGCTGCCATTACAGTGCTCCAGTATTTCAAGGAATTAATTCCTGCCAGGCACCCATTCACCTCACCTTGTTGAGTGTGGCATATGTAGATTATAATGTCCTGCCAAAAGACATTACTGCTGCGACAGGGACTTGAACCCTGTACCTTGTGGTTCACAGTTTGGAGACTTATCCCACTGGACCACAACCTCTCTTGGGGGTATACAAAACACAAACTAGTTCGAGAAATATCAACAGAATATAGATCACTCAAGATGCATTGTACCTAATGCATTGTGTAATCATTCTCAATTTGTATCCTTAATTTGATGTTATTCGATTAATATGTATAATGTGGATTTTTCTGCCGTTATTATCATTTTACTTGTTCAAATGTTGTATTAATATGTTGCTCAATAACTCTGTTTGTAATGATGAAAGTATAAACAGAGGAAGAAGAGGAGAGTGATTGAAAAAAATAGAGTGCTTGAGAGGGGAAGTGATTAAAAAAAAAGGATAGTATTGAAGGAAGACAATGAAAAAGAAAATACTGTAATAGAAGACAGAGTACATTAATGAACAAGAGAGAGAGAGAAAGAGAGAGAAAGATAGAGATAGATGGAGAGAGAGAGAGAGAGAGAGAGAGAGGGGGGGGGGTCGAGAGAGCGAGAGAATGAAAGGAAAGAGAGAAAGAAAGAAGAACATTAAGAGCATTATAGAGGGACAGATGGACAGAGAGAAGAGGAGAAGGATAAGAAGATAGCCCACCTGGAAAATTTGCTTCCTGACTGAAACAAATTCATATATCTATCATCGTATTTACCATTTCTGTTTTTTGCGCAGTAGAAAAACAATTTTCCCGCACTGCTATAACGGATCAGAAGTTTAGAAATTAGTTGTTACCAGGGTAGTCTTTTTCAGAGCAGGCATACCCATCGGCTGTTTGTCCACTCACTCCACATTTACGTCTCAATTTCTCTGCCTTTTTGTCATCCTTTATTAAATTCCATCAACGAGTGTTAGAAAGTGAGGAATAATTTTCCCCATTTTTGTATTGTAAATTGTCATGTATTATGCAATTTTTTTAGAAATTTGTATTTTTATTGTAGTTAAATAGTTTTTAAAGGTTACAATAAAACCAAGGTAATATGAAGTTGATAGAATATGGAAAATGATTGGTCATGAAAATAAAACATCCTTTGAGAATAAATAGGGACTCCATCTCAAATTTCCTTGAATATTGTCAATTTCTTTAATTGTTTATTGCAATCATTTTACATGTTTGCATGAAAGTGTTTTTCATGACAGAGTCGATATACTTTCAGAAAAATTGATATTGATTTTTCAGGTTTGAGCCTATAATAACGTTCTTTATCAAGTACACTGCATCGCAGCCAAAGGCTGAAATCAGAATGCTTCCAATTGATATTAATTTATTCATTTACACAAGATCATACAAAACATAAACTACATTGAAATGTATGTTGCATTTTCAAATACTGTAGTTATTAAATAACAGTTTTGAATACATGTATTCATATCATTGGCATTTAGAATCTATATACATGTAATGTATAATGTTTGATAAGACTAAAAAAAAGCATTGCGCATTGTCATAGCATTAAAGAAACAAAAAAGTAATGCAGTTCATTAATGGTGTACAACTTTATAAACCATGTAAAAAATTACAAAATATTAACGTTTCTTAGTGGCTTGATGAATATTAACCTTTATTTTTATGTTTCCTTATATTTTCTTATTTTGCAGGTTAGAAACAAAAAGAACTAAGGTGAAAAGGAAATCTACAAATCCTCATTTTGATGAAGCATTTCAGTTTGAGGTAAGTAATACTAAATATTTTTCTTTTTGGCCGAAAGCGTATGTTATTCTTGGTTTATACATTGATTTATACATTCTTGCTATACACATATGATTTTTTTGAGGTGATTTGTACACCGTAAAGATTTCCAGTACTTCATCTTCTTCTGTTACTACCATAACTAAGATCACCAGCACTTTCATTGGCACTCCCTCCACTCTACCAACCATCATCATCACCACTATCATCACCATCATCATTACCATCATCATAAATTAGAAAATTCCGAGAGTATTATGATCAGAAGATTTGTTTATGCAATTTATGGTAGTTAGGAAGTAAGGACCTTGAATTTGAAACTTTCACTTGTTAATTATAAATCTCTTCCCAGTCATCATTATCGTCACCATCATCATGATCAGTAAAATCTGAGACTTCTCATGATCAGAATATTTGTCTATGTGATCTATGGTAGATATGAAGTAAGGACCTCAGAATTTCAAACTTTCAATTCATTTTTCAAGTCTTATTTGAAATGACTATGAAAGCTCTTCAAGAGCAATTCTTTTCATGGCATTGGCACTGCCTCTGTGATATTATTTCACTTGGTCAACATAGAATAAGATGGCTTTCAAATTATTTTTCACCTTTCCTTGAACTTGGCCTTCTCTTCAAAAGAAATAGACGAGTCGTTGCCCAGAGATGTAGTTGCTACAGGGAGATAATATTGTTTGTTTAGCGCCAGAAGAGCATTATCTCTTTGTTAAAGTATATGAATTATGTTCTTCTGGCTCTAAACATGAAAATATGAGATGTATAATAAAATGATAGCTAGAGACTTAATACAATTACCCCACAGCTACAACAAAAGACAGTCCACTCCTTAATTATAAATCTCATCCTCTTCCTCTTCCTCATTTTAATTCCGTCACACAAATCCAAACACTTTTCTCCCAGTCATCATTATATCACCATCATCATGATCAGTAAAATCCGAGAGTATCATGGTCAGGGCCCCATTTCACAAAACTTGTCATCAGTGACAAATGACAGTTTTTGTTACAAGCTAGTGAAATCCTTGCTTCTGATTGGTTATCAGCAGATTTGTCACTGAGTTGTGTCATTTGTCACTGAGTTGTGTCATTTGTCATTGAAAAAAGGCTTTGTGAAACAGGTCCCTGAAGATTTGTTTATGTGATCTATGGTAGATATGAACTAAGGACCTTGGAATTTGAAACTTTCACTTCATTTTTTAATTCTTATTTTGAAATGACTATGAGAGCTTTTTCAAGAGCAATTCTTTTGATGGCATGCCACTGTGATATGCTTCCCCATGGTCAAGACACAATGAGACGTCTTACAAATTATTTTTCACCTTTCCTTGACCTCGTTGGTCGACCTTCTCTTTAGAAGAAAGTAGCCGAGTCGTTGCCCATAGATGCAGATGCTAAAGGGAGATACAAAAAGCATAAGAAAATGATAATTAGAGACTTTATACAATTACCCCGTGGCTACGTCAATGGACAGTCCACTCATTTCTTTATTTATTTCTCTTTCTGTTTCACAAAACCGCACTTTTTTTCTCCTCAATGTCGCCCACGCACAGTGGCATAGACATGATTTTGTACAGGGGAAGGGGGGGGGGGAGAATGCTTTAAACGTTGTTTCATTTCTTTAAACCATTAGGTTGGATATTTGTACAATAATGTTGTGTGTGGAGGTGTCATTGTGTAGTGTCTTTACTTCTCTTTATTCATTTATTTATATTTTATTCATTCTTTTTTTGTGTAATTACTGTATTTAGATTTTCTGGGTCAATAATGGGGCAGTTTCTCTCCCCCTCCCCTGCCCCCATATGCTCATGCCTTCATACAACTTTCTCTCTTGATATACATTTATTTATTTTCTCATGTGTCCTTCTCTCTCTTTTTCTCTCTCTCTCTCTCTCTCTCTCTCTCTCTCTCTCTTTCTCTCTGTCTGCCTATCTCGCCATGTCTCTCAACAACACACAAAACATTTCATCTTGACCTCTCTCTCATTCAATACACTCTACCTTCTCTCTTTCTCTATCTCCCTCAGCTATGCAATAATGTTGTTACATACATTGCCTAATTCACATGCTAAGGGCATTTTTCACCATCAGCAATAATTGAATAAATCTTTAATCAAATCTCGCTTCATAATTGTGGGAGGGAAGATTTAACCAAACCAGGGTAATTTGTTTATAAAAGCATCGCTGTCCTGGGGATTTGAAAGGAAGGCCACAAAGAGAGATAGAGAGAGAGAGTGGGGAGGAAGAGTGAAAGAGAGAGAGAGAGAGAGAGAAAGAGGGAGAAAGAGAGAGGGGGTGGGAGCAGAGGGGATAAATTAAAAAAGGAAAAGATTTATAGGAATGAAAGTGTTTTTGTTTTGTATAATTATAGGGGGAATAAGTACCAGGAATATGTACATACTGTAAGGATAGTAGTAGTAGATGATGATTATTAAAGGAAAAGAACAAGAAGAAAAAAGAAAGGAAAAGAGAAGGAGAAGGAGAAGAAGGAGGAAAAGAAAGGATATAGAAAAAGAAGAAGCGTTAAACTGCATAAACTAGAGCAAGACTCTAACTCACTAAAAGCAAGTTGTTTTTCCAAAACCAATATTTTCGATTCCTCCTTTCCTCAAATTCATGACAGCTGCATTGAGCCATTATCTGTCATGAATCCCTTAGATTTGTATGAGTAAATACCAATTCTGCCTACATTAGCGAGCAATCCAGGGAATCACTTAGTCAAACGGCTGATCCATGAAATCCGATTTTGATTGAGGCGCTAAAGCCAAGTTTTGACAGTCAGAGGAAAACAAATTACCGGTTTGCCTCTTTTACGGTTCAAGCAAGCTACTACGTAGGAAGATGGTGATTTCTTAGAATCCACAGAGTGCATGGAAAAAGGCATTTAACCTTTACATAAGTTTCAATAGGTGGGGTTGAGTGGTTATAAGAGATACAGGGCAGGTCACAAATTCAAAGAATTTCCACATCTCCATAATATAGTTTTGTTTGTTTGAATATTTATGTTTTTTTTTAAATGCAAGTTCATTTTTTTTTTTTTTTTTTTTTTTTTTTTACTGTTATACACAACAATGTATTTTTGAGTTTACGTATTCAGTTATTTGACAATTGACAACATTATGTTATTATTACTATTTTATTCTCATTTTTTTTTTTTTTGTGGGGGATTTCCTGTTTTCTTTACTCTTTAGTGGTTATTTTGGTGACCCCAAGACTTTCATTTCATCCATCATTGTCGCATCTCCTTAATTGCTCAGTACTGTCAAGTCAGAAATGTTTGCAAAACAAACCTTTGCAAATGTGAACAACAGCCTCTTTTTGTGGCAATTGTTGTCGTTGTTGCAAATTGCAATAAATGAGTGTCTTGCCAATAGTTATTCAATCATTTTTTGCGGCATGAATTAATCCGAAACACTCATGAATTTTATTCATTCTTTTTTTTTGTATATGTGAAATTTCTTTTTTTGTGTTTGTGCATGTAATGCATCTGTCATATTTATAGTTTGTTCTCATTCTGAATCCCCAACTATTTTATATTATTGCTATTGCAGTTGCAGAAGAATAATTCCTACGTTGAGAAGAATCATTTTAGTCCACCAGAAGAAGACATATGCAAGACAGAACTCAGGTAAATAATATACGTTATCTATGTGAAAATATTGATATACAGTCAAACCTGTTTATAGCGACCACCCAAGGGAAATACAATAAGTGGTCTTTGTAGACAGGTGATCTTTGGTACATGTTTCAATGAGAAACCATTTTCAAGGGAAACTAAAAATGTGGTCTTTGTAGGCAGGTGCAGGAGTATATCCACCAGAAACTGACCTTTGCATCGTAGAGCCGAGAAGCCAATTCTCTTCCAAAAAGTCATGGATATCCTCTTCATGAATAGAAATCCATTTGCTAAAAATGGAAGTGGAAATTGCCTGGATCAATATTTGGTATTGTGGTGGAAATATTGATATATATATTTTTGGCAGGAGTATATCCACCAGAAACCGACCTTTGCATTGTAGAGCCGAGAAGCTGATTCTCTTCCAAAAAAGTAATGTACTGTATATTCTCTTCATGAATAGAAATCCATTTGATAAAAATGGAAGTGGAAATTGCCTGGATCATGGCAGTTGTACCCAGTGTCAAAAATACTTTACTGTTTGCGGGAGCTCTTTTAGGATTTGTTGTTGCAATTTTCTCACAGGGATATTTCAGTATTTTATTTTTTATATTACCAGGGGGGTGTTTCACAAAGATCCTAAATTGAACTTAACAGTTATGGAAAGCTGTTAACATTTTTAAAAATATTTTGTAAAAGTTAATTAAGAAGGCATAACATGTTGTTTTCAAATCTATCATATTTTCTATTATCAAAGAGATTTCTTGTTCTTGATGTGGAATTCATGAAAAGTCTAAAATACTTTTATTTTTGCTTTGAATATATTTTATTTTGAGGCTACAAATGGCTCTCCATAATGTTTAAGTTCAACTTAGAGTTAAGTTTGACTTACGATCTTTGTGAAATCCCCCCCCCCCCCCCCTTTGGAGCTATTTTGGAGCTTTCCAAAGCTAAATCACTCCGGCATATTTTTTCACTGTTGTACACAAGGTCTCACATTATTAATGGTGCATACATGTACAGTTAACAACTATATTATTCATACCCCTTGCAAGTTTGATGTTTTTGTGTTTTTTGGTAACTCAATAATGGAAGGTGGACTGGTTGAATTAGGGCCTTTGTTGAATACTTCTAATTAATATGTCACATTCTTAGGAAACAATATTTGTACATATTTTAAAATTACAAAACTTGGTAAGGGTATGAATAATTTAGTTGTTAAACTGTACATGTATATACGTAGCTCTTGCCCTGGGGATCAAGGTCCTCCCACCCCTCCCCTTCCAATGAGCTTGAAGTGCCCTCTTGCCTGACGTGATATGTTTCTGAAGAGATACTCGTAAAGCGAGGGAGTACCTCCACGTCAAGGACATTGATTTGTTGATGACGGCCGCTCCTCGCATACCAAGTGCTTTAAGGTTGGGGTCTGCATGGAGTCCTGTCTCGGACAGCTGGTGGTTGGTGTAGCAAGAGCGCATTTCAGTTATGATCGTATTGTAATTTGAATTCATTTGGCAGGACATTGATCTACATTTGCCACACTCAACCCAGGTGATGTAAATGGGTACCTGGCAGGAATTAATTCTTTGAAATGCTAAAGCGCCGTAATGGCAGCACAGCTAAAGCCGGGGTAATAATCTCAAAGTTTGGAAGCGCTTAATAGTGATTCTAATAAACGTCTTATAAAAAATTGAGTATAAGTATTAGTATTATTATTAATATTCTTTGTAATGTGAATTCAAGAGTCTCACACACTTGTTAGCAGCACAAAAAAAAGAGATACAAGGGAGCGGTGTGAGATTTAGCTCTCTGAAGCTCCAGAAGTGCTCTGGTAAATTGAAAAGAGCTCCAGTGAAAAACAATTAAGATAATTGAATACCACTGTGGGAAAATCACAAATCACAAGAGCGCCCTTAAACAGATAACTATATGTTACACTGCTCTTTGGCTTGAGTTTACCAATGATATTGATGGTGATGGTGATTGCAATGAGGATTATGGTGATGGTGGTAATGACAGTGATGATGATGGTGATGGTGGTGATGGTGATGGTGGTGGTCATTGTGATGATCGTGGCGATGATGATGGTTATGATGATGGTAGTGATGGTGATTGTGATGATGATTATGGTGATGTTAGTGATGATGGTGGTGAGGATGAACTGATGATGGTTATGATGAAAATAAATAAAGGATGGTGATAATGACAAAGGGAATGATTAAAAAATAAATAATTAAAGATCAAATAATCATTTAGGAATATTTTAACTAACCTTTAGAATAAGTAACGTTAAGATTACCTCCCTATAAAGACTGCTTTCTTATCCCCCTTGCAAGTTATTCACAGTTTTCAGGGTCCATGTATAGATAGATAAGATCAGTTTTTGAAGACCCCATCATAAAAATTCACTTGCGACAGTACTGAGATGCAAGAAATGATAAAGATGACCCAATTTTTCTATCATTTTCTGGCCAACATGCGAGTGTTTCCTTGCGGGAGTCAAAGAAACCCGAGGGATCGTACTTGAGATGCAACGAGTTCGTCCCCCAAGAGAAAAACGATCGCGTCTGGCATACGAGATGACTTTGCTTTGTCACCGGGAGTCAAATATCCCATGTTTGACATTGCTCAATGTGATAAAATGTGGGTTTCTTGGCTGATGAATGCAAGGATCTTGTTCATGTCTGGATTCAAGATTTCAAAGGATCAGGGGACGTGTTGACCATCTTTTGATTGCTCAAAATATTTAATCTGATATTGATGTTTGTACACATCTCTAAAAGTCTTTTTGTTTTCATACCTCTGTTTGTTGTTGTCATCAATTCTGAATCAGAATTGTTTGAAAGATCAAGTGAACATATACACTGATAATTTGCGATTGATTGCAACTCAACTTTCTTGCAATGCCCACTAGTCTCTTAAATTTGCTAAGATTTTGTTTGGATTCAAGTTTTAACAATTAAATTAAGTTAACTAGATCTAGCTTTTATTCTCCCTCCCTCCCCCCCCCCCTCTCTCTCTCTCTCTTACTAATGAAGCGTTGCAAGAAAGTTGAGTTACGATTAATTCAAATTTGCAAACCAAACTTACGCTTGATTTGGGAAATTCGCAATTGACTCAGACATGCCAACCGTTCCGATTTTAACGGAACTGTTCCGTTTTTGAAGTTTTTATAGCCCTAAAAAACGGAACGTTCCGATTTTGGGGAATTTGGCTTTCCATACACACTCGCATTGATCCGATCGAGTGCTGAACGGATTGCATTGCGCACGGTGCGTGCAGCGTGCACTGATATGTACGTACAGTGGCAGCGTGTTGCTGCGCGCCACGTGCACTCTGATATGTGTTTCCGTACGTAACATTTCCGTACGTAAATACTTGCGCTGGCAAATCTCGTAAGTATAATTTCTATACGTTTAATGCGCATATCAGCATGCATGCATTCGCTATCGCGGCACGGCTAGCGCACCGTAAATGCATAGGGCCCCCATGCAGAGTACGTGTTTCGAGGTACCGTATACTTTGTGATTTGTGATTTGTCTCGGAAGAAAATCTGTCAAAATGAGCGGAACAGCAGCAAGACAAATTCAGAAGTACAAACAGGAATACAAGGAACGATTTCTGCTGACATTGATTTTGACAACCTCATTTACATGTATGTAGCTCAATGAGTTACAATAATTTTGGATTGTTGACTGTTGTCTGGAAAGTTGAATACCATTATTGCCAGTCTCTTTTTATGCATAGATCTATGTCATGTATAATTATTTAAAAAGTAACTAGACTTAAATGCATCACTCTGCATGAGTGGCTAATTAAATCTATGTCTATTATCTGCTCTGCCTCTGCCAAGGATAAATTAAAATGTGGAATTCACTTCAATCATTTTTTTGTTTGGTATGACACAAAAATACCCATAAACTTGGGTTGAATTTTAGGGGAAATGGTCCCTAAAATAGGCTCAGATTGCACCAGAGAGCATCTGGAAACCCAGAGCTTCCAGGGCCCTAAAGCGGGCCCTGGACCCCAGCTAAAAGGACTTCGCGCTTCGCGCTCGTGATGTGCGCTTCGCGCCCATAATGTACAGATTTCTGATTTTCAAATGTTGGCATGTATGTTGATTACAAATTTCTGGCAACGCCCCACTAGACTGTTCAAGTTTCCTCATTGCATTGCCTCGTCGAACATGATAAATAAAAAGCAAATGTTTGCTAGGGAAGCATTCAAGAGCAATTGCTAGCTTATAAATTCAGCCCAATGACCCGAGAACGAGGTAAAGCTAGTACGTGTAGCTCTGCTTGTTACCGTAGCAACAAGACACGAGATGCTCAAGAGTTCACCCGCGTCGAGGAGGAGACAGCCGCATCTTGAATTTGAAATGACTTTGTTTTGCAACTTGTAGACAAGTGTTTCATGTTTGCTCTCTGATGCTAGAATGTATATATGGATGTGGGGAAATTAGATGTTGTGGTGCATAGTAAGTGTTGGATGTTTGCGTGATCGAGATTTAAGTTTCAAAACAAGTCAGGAGAGGGGCAAGGATTGTCGCTGCGGGACTTTGAAAATATGAAATGAACTTGTTGAAAGAGAGTGAGACTGGGGTACTCGACTGCTACTTTTCATTGTGTTCATAGTACGATGATGGAATACATATTTTTGAAATCCTTTGTTTCTCATGGAGTGACTGTTGATGTTGAAGGTGAGGATGGTGATGATTGTGGTGGTGGTGGTGGAGGTGATGTGGGTGATAATGATAATAATGGTAGTGATAATGGGTGGTATTCCGGTAGCGCGTACTAAGTTAGTCCACACTTTTATGGAGTGCCTGTTGCCAACTTATTTACCCTGTACAGATTACTTTAATCCTTCAATGAAAAATGTCCAAGAAATTATATTTGCAATGAATGGGAAGAAAAAGATAATATGAGTATGAACTGAATTTCAACAAAGTCTTTGGTAGATTATCTTTGTCATGAATATTGAAGGAGGAAGATGAAACCTAGCATTCCATAGAAGTGTGAACTAAAATTCTAGTTTAGTTTGGACTTAGTCCCAGCTTAACTTATGAGAATACCACAAATAGATGATTGTGAAAATTGCATAATGATGATGGTAATGATGATGGTAATGATGATGGTAATGATGATGGTAATGATGATGATGATGGTGATGATGAACATGATGGGGACAAGTGATGATGATGATGATGGTGATGATGATGGTGATGATGATGATGATGGTGATGATGATGATGGTGATGGTGATGATGATGGTGATGGTGATGATGATGGTAATGATGATGATGATGATGGTTATGGTGATGATGATGATGGTTATGGTGATGATGATGGTGATGATGATGATGATGATGGTTATGGTGATGATGATGATGGTTATGGTGATGATGATGGTGATGATGATGATGATGATGATGGTGATGATGATGATGGTGATGATGATGATGATGGTGATGATGGTGATGATGATGATGATGGTGATGATGATGGTGATGATGATGGTGATGGTGATGATGATGATGGAGGTGATGATGTGATAAGAGAATAACGATGAAGATGATGGTGGTGAGTGAGGATTATTTAAAATTCCATAGAAGAAGTAAAATTCAGAAATTCACCTTGTACATTATGTTCAATGATCATTTAATGATGTTTATTTCTCATATTTTATTTTGCAGAATTGCATTGTGGAACTCTGTATCTGGTTTATCAGGTGATGTTTTCATCGGCGAAGTCAAGATACCCATTAGTGCTCTGGACATGTCGACAGGGCTTCACGAAGCATGGTAAGTCGCAATCTCCTCTCAAGGGTAGTAGAAGTAGTAAAGTTTATATTGTAGCATGCTACAGTACATGTACCTCAGAGTGATTAATTTCATGGATTTTGTTGTAAGTCTTTAAAGTTATTTTCTGCTATGATCAATATACCTTGTCTATTTATGATTGTGGAAAGTGAAATTGTGATTTTGCTCACATATCTTCTTTTCAGAGCCAGAATCGTGAACAATGTGTTAAAGTATATTAGTTAACATTAGTTAATGTTTTCATTGCCTTTAAATTGCCAGCATGTATTAATTAGGGGAAGAAAAGACTTTGTTATGTCGATGTCACGGCCCTAATGTTATCCAACAATAAATTAGATTACTGATCATGTAGACTTTGACAAATTATCCAGGTGTTTCATTAGAGACACAATATATTGTGCTATTAACCTTTGTTAGTTGCACTCCACCATCATTATGATCATTTCTCCCACGACATCCAACTTCCAAATGTCACTGTGTCGTCTGAAGAAAAAAAAGGAACAGTCAGGAAAGACAAAGAGATAACCCAGACCCAGATCATCTCGCTGTAAATTATCTATCACCCTGCCGCTTTCGTCCCAATATTGTTTACAGTTCATCGAGTTCAACCGAGGCCCCTTACCCCCAGCGGAGCAATTCACACGTGAAGCGATTTGCACGCGTAATTTCCCACGGCTTACTAGCGCAGCAAATGACTTGTCATACACCATCATTTAGGCTTTTCTTCAACTTAATTTTTGCGTGGTTGCTGCCGTCGTCGGTTGCGCTCTCGCATGCCAGCCGGGGAAGTGATTGTGTTCGCGGGGAACGTATATTCCTCGGGCAGTGGCAGATGATGATTGCGTTTCCGGGTCTTTGACGGAGCCGGGGCGCGACGGATATTGCGGGGTTTTAGAGCATGGATTGGATTACGTCTGCGAGGGAGATGATGAAATGGTTTCTGAATACCACCACCCCACATCCGGCAGAGGGTACCTCGCACTTCAAAGTAATAGTGACTCTCCTCCATCTCAAACATGATTGTGTCCATTGTGGGACTCTTGGAGGAAGTTTTATTTTACACCCCTGTGGTTGAGATGGAACTAGATTCCTCGCTCTCTTTGTCTGATTTCTGGCAGCTCGTCTTTATTTATTTTTTTACTAATAAATCAATTTTGATATTGTAAAATATGTATATATATTCTTTATTTCTTTTGTTTGCCAGTTTTTTCCTCTTGCTTTTTGTCTCTTCTTTGCTTTCTTTGTCCCTCAACCCTGCTGCATCCCAATTTTCTCTCCCTCTTTCTCTATTTCCCTCCCTCTTTCTTTCCCTCTCTACCTTCTCTCTCTTTCTCTCTACTACCCCCCTCCCTCCCCCACCCCCTCTCTCCCTCTCTCTCTCTCTCTCTTTCATTTAATCACATCTCTTATCCAATCATGTACATGCACATGTAAACCTACAACCTCTTCCCAGCGTACCTCACTTTAGGCCTCTCTTTCATTTTCTGGCCTCTTTTCTCTTCAATCTATACCGTGTTCTATCTACTATTGTTTTTATTAAGGCCAGAGATGTTGTTACTAACAGACAGGTGTACGGACAAGATGCCTGTGCTCATTGTATTTCTATGTCTCCATACTCTAGATACATCGAAATAGTCAATTTTATCTGGTTCTCTGGTTGAGATGGTTGAATTCTTGTAGAACATTCTCATTCTATTAAATCCTATGCAATCTATTCCCATATTGGATAAAAGCTCTGTAGCAATGTCTCATGAATATGTTTGCTCTTGAAATTGAAAAAAGTGCAAATCCTGTTGAAAAAATGAATGAAGGTAAATCAAGTTGAAAATTGAGGGGCGGGGGGGGGGGGGGGGGGGGGGCATAAACCAGCCCCAATCTTGAATGAATAAAAGGAAAATTTCATTTATGTAGAAGAATAAAAATGTAGAGAGTACACTTGTAGCTGGAGATTATTCTGCTTTCTTGTCTATCAATTTTTTTTCTTCTGTGGAAAGCCATCAACAAATTTGAGGATGCATTGTTCCTTTCCTAATGATGGAAGAGTGTTCTATATGTCTATATATCTAAGTATCTTTTCCCGGTTCGGAGGTTGATTACAACATCTCTCCATTTCAATCTTCTGCCATTCTGGTGCCTTCTAACATGACCAAAGTATTTGATTTTTCTCTCCTTAACTAATCCTACTAGTGCAATTTGTTTACACCCTGCCATGTGCAATATCTCTTTGTTTGTTTTCAAGCATATTATATATTTACATATTATTTATTATATTTGTATAGACCATGAAATAGAATAAATATATATAAGCATATTATATATTTACATTACTATAGCTCTTAAAACATGATAGATCCAGTGTTTTGGTTTGGGCTGATATTTATATACCGTTAGCCACGTTACATGTTCACTTGTACATTCAGGCAAAAAGGCATGCTTTCCAACAATTTATTTTGTGGACAATATAGTTGTATATATTCCACCCCCCTCCCGCAACACTACGAGATATAATGAGTTGTGGAGAGCGTTATTGACGACTGTTGATTTATGGTCCGGACGTGTCGGCCTGAGGCACTTTCCAGTTTTGCGGCAGCCGGGACGGGAAACCAAACTTTCAATCATGGTGTCCCCACGGCCTAGTCACGTCAGCTCCATCCGTGATTTGTGTCTTAGCGGTAATGAATTGAGCTAACAAGTCTCGCGCCGGGATGCGAGCCCGGCGATGCGTCAAATTGGGCTGCCTCTTTGCTTTGCGAGAGAGAGAGAGAGAGGGAGAGAGAGAGAGAGAGAGAGGGGGGGGGGATGCATCTAATTGTGCTGCCTCTTCACTTTATGAGAGAGGGAGGGGGGGGGGATAAAAGAGAGAGAGAGAGATAGAGGGGGAGATAGAAAGAAAGAGAATTAAACAAGAGTGGGAAATATCCATCAAGTTGTGCTGCCTCTTTGCCTGACAAGAGAGAGAGAGAGAGAGGGAGAGATGGAGGGAGAGAGAGATGGAGAAGGATTGAGGGAGTCAAAATTGAGCAAATAACCACAGATTTCTGGGCTGTTAGTGGCAAGGAAACTGATTTAATCATGAAATTGATTCTTTCCTCTCTCATTCCTTATTGTGTGATTGATGAGAATAGATAATGAGAAGATTTAGAGAGGAGGGAAGGAATCGTAAGCAATTTATTGATTTAGAGCAGCTTTTCTGCGGTTGAATGGAGGAGAGAACTGATGGCCTTAATAAATCATATTCTCTCAGGGTTTTCTAAGCCGAAAAGTATGATAAATCTGCTGAAGATCTAATAACAACAGTAATATACCATCTTTATATAGCTCAAGATGTACTGTAAAAGAGAGACAAAAAAAGAGAAGAGAAATAGAGGAGTTTGAGATATGTTCAGTATTATTCCTAAGTCACCATTTAACATTGGAAAGCATTGTGAAACAGAAATGTTGTAGGTTGGAGTATTCGATACAAGATACATACATGTACATGTGTGGCTTTTTTGTAATGCCAATTCATATTAAAACATCTATAAGTTTATACATAGTGTAAAGAAGGTACATGTGCAGTGAGATTCTCTGTAAAACTGCTACATTTGTAATTCCTTGAATTAAACTTTAGAAGATGGAGTAATCTGACAGGCGATGCTCATGATATGATGGACAGCCTTGAGAACAATTTCTACTTCATAGTATAGGAATGAGCAGAACTTATTGCATTTCCCATCCTTAGTTTCTACCAATAAACAGATTTTACCCTACTTTCCCACAAAGAAATGCACCTAGGCTTTTTAAAAGCGATTTTCAGCTCTGCGATAAATTGGGTTAAGTCCAGTGTAGTGAGCAGTTTTCACCACATCCTCTTTCTTTTGCTTCATCATCTTCGTCTCCCTTTCCTTCTCCCGCCTCCGTCTTTTTCCAACGGTGTCCTGATTTCCTCATCTTGCTTTTTTGCCGGAATGGCGATCAACCGGAAGACACATTTGTAGGAGAGGGGGAAAAAAAGCAAAATGCCTGTCCGGTGGGAAAATGTGCCTTTGTGTGTTTTCACCGCCTCCTAACTTTGGTGCTTGCAGGGAAGAAAATAACCATGCAAACACACCAAATGTGTAGCGTAGAGGATTCCATGTCGAAGGAAGAATATTCTTTTATGTCTTCTATACTTAACTTCCTGTGGCTAAAATTAGCTTAGGGGAATGGAGGAAAAAAAAGATGCCAAAAGGAGGAAAAATGTAAACATGGACCCTTGTATTTGCAAAAAGAAACTGTTTCCTGTTGTTAATATTAGCTGCAGTATATGGCCTTCCCCTGAGAAATCTCAAAATAGCATATATCTGAAGCTCACTTGAAGGAAATATAAAGTGGTCATCTATGCTTTGAATGCCACTGACAAGGTGAATACAATTGTCTTTTTTGTGTGTTTACATGTATACTATGTATCCTGTCACTGCTTTTTATTTGCTTTCTGACTGGGTGCTTGTCAAGACCTCTTTCTCTCTACTGTATATATTTCAAAATTACAATGTATCTGACTATGTTGTCTGCTGGTAAGCCAGGAGAGCATTGAATCATATCTTATTTATTCTGAATTTAATGCCTTGCTAGCTCTCAACATTGGATATTTTTTCCTTTACACTTTCCACAATGAATTTTATTTTAGGATGATATCTGTCCCATGTTTCACAGCGATTAAAATAATTGGAAAAGTGATATATTACCTTTCCTCTTTCGTCTCTTTTTTCATATTTTGTCTCTTTTTTTACGTCTCTTTTTTTCTCCGCTGTAATCGTTAATCACATATTTTCAAATGTTTCTTTTATCACTTTTTTAGCACAATATTCTGTAACCCTTTTTAATAGTCATTAACTGTGGCTTCAATCAAAATATCTCTCAAATGTCTCTCAATATATTTTTGTTCACCTCCATTTGGCATTCATTTTCACGTTCTTGTAATGTTTTTTATTTTCACATAAAATGTTTCTATTTTGCCACTGCATTTTTATCAACAGATTGCAGTGTCATGTATGGACTAGATTTTCATAGTTTTGACCTGCTTTTGTCCTTGGGTTGAGCTGCTGTTAGTTGCGAATCCACCCTATGGCTGCCAGGCAGTATCTTTTACAATGCAATCGCATGATCACAATCCAACTTTATTCAACTCTTCCTCTGTCTTTTTCCCCCTTTTCCCATTCATTCACTTCATCTTTCATCTCATCATATCTACCGATTTGTGACCATTAGATTGCATCAGTGTAAAATGAGACAGAAATCGATGGTCGTCTTTGTTTTCCTCTTGCTCAGGGCTGCTTATCGTAACCGAAACTTTGCCCGGGTTGTCTTAATTCATTTTAGCAGGTCAATGCAATACAGTGCTAGCTAGACCACAGATCTGCCATTGCAAGACAAATGCATTTGAAAGTTATGGATACGAGAAAAAAAAACAATTGGAGGATTTTAACGCTTTTCATGATGAAAGAATGGATTAAGTTTCTGACGAAGCTAAAGTCTATACTCTCCTAAAAGTGCTATAAGATAATGATATCAACCCTTAAGAATAATTAACTTTGCAATATGACCTTTGACCTGAGAAACTGAGCCAACATTGAAAAAACTTGAAGGTGAATGGAATTGGGTGTGTTATCTAATAAAGATTATGCACATAGTTTTCCTGACTTGGTTATCTCAGAAGAGATATATAAACCTAGTCTTTGATGAACCTTATCAAATGACCTTTGACCTAATAGTTTTTGAAAATGAAAAGGATTTGATCCTATGTGTTATCAGATGAAGATGTGAACTTAATGTGGTGACCCAATATGACCTATGACCCGATATGAACCATTAGTTTGACCCTTGCCAAAATATTTATCCTGTGATATGAAAGTTATATTTAAGAGAAATAACCATGAGAGAAACAATGTTCTGACAGTATTATCTTTGGAAGAACTTACATTTCAATGATCATTGTGTACATTAATTATCAGATGTACATTGTAGATATGAACTTAGGTTTTGTAAACTTATTATTTTATTTTTTTGATTTTGATTTTATTTTAAAGTATTTTCAATGACATGTTAGTCCTTTCTTAGAAAGGAAGGGAATCAAGACATGTGTGCTTGCAGATGATGTCTAATATTGAATGACTTGGTACTCTGTACGAAGGGATAAGAAGAGAAAAAATAGGATCAAATATACATGTATCGTCTGATGGAAATATGAATTTAATTGTAGATGGTGAATATTTTTAGTGTGACTTATGAACTGTAAATCCTGATGGAGGGAAGAAGTCAAAGAATTCATTATTTTCAGGAACTTTAGTACATTTGATGACCTTTAAATGGATAGTTGAGTTCTGTTTTCAGACCTCAAATGCCTTCAAAGTGCATGGTTATTGCTCTTATTCTTAACATTTCTAGTGCCTTTGTAGGACCTAAAATCTAGTGTATCATCTACTCAAGACATGACCCTTATAGCATGAACTTCAACCTGATAGCCCTCACAAATAGAAAAGAAACAAGACTGGATCTAGTGTATCATCTAATGAAGATATGAACTTAGATTCCGATATCCTTTTATTGTGACAAAATGACAACCCTGTGCAGCAAACAGTGAATTAGCCTCATTGTACAACAATGAAGCTGGAAAAAGCCAGTCTCTCTATGAAGAGCATGCTCTTGCCAGCCTTTAAAGGAGGAAGGAGTTTCTTGCCGAAGGCCATATGAGATGTCAGCAGCAAAATGACATCATCCTCAGTTGGTCTATTGATTAAAAAGACAAGTGGTGACAGTTAAGAGCCTTGGGGGACACTGTTCTGGAGGACGACGGGATGGTAGATCGATAAAATGAGGTTGCAAGGGGGAATGACCTTCCCGTCTTGTTACACATTCCTGTTACATGCACTGCTTAATTATTCTGTATGTTTAGAGCCAGGAGGGCATCAACCCATTTTTAAATGATGAGTTAATGCCCTTCTGGCGCTGAGTTCATGATTTGTGACAGTTTTGATGTAATCAATCTAGAGTTCTAAGCAACATGAACAAGAATGACATATTGGGCCTGTCACCACGAAATGAGTCCAGTTGGTCAAAATTTTTATTCCTGTTTTTGAGTATTATATGAATCCAAATTAAGTAAGCTTTAAATTAAGGGGTCACACATTAAAATTGATAAATTATATCCAGAAATATGAACAAAAACCTAATTGGACTTTATAAACAATGGGATTACCCAGTTTTTAGATAATTAGGTGTAAAGTTAATGATGCGTAACATAGCCTATATTATTTGCCAAAAAAATGTTAGAAGGAGATATTTTCGTGACCTAAGTTCTGGGGACATAAACTCCAAGACATTAATAAGTCGATTTTTGGAAAAATCTTAAATGTGGTAGGTGGGTCAATTTTCAGTACATACACACTATACATGTACATCGCTATTACTACGATTGAGCCTAATGCGACACTGGACTCATTTCATGGTGACTGGTCCCATATGCCTCAAAAAATATGTCGATATTTGTTGTTGTTGAAGATAACATATATCTTATATTAAAAGTCTGAAGCTTCAGAATGAAACAAGTAATGATTATTTTTCCTTTTAGTGTTGCGTGTGTGTGTGTGTGTGGGGGGGGGGGGGGTAGAATGTCCTCGGCATCAATGTGCCGTTTGGATTTGTTTAAAAAGAAGTAAAATTATGATTTCCATGTTGCTCTTTGTTGCATGCTGCTGCCTTGTATGAGCTACAATATCAAGTGGTGCACTGTTGATATAAAACAGCACTTTATCCCGAGAGCCCACTGCGCGTTGTCTTGATCAAACCTCGGACAAGAGTTTGTGCCGTTCATTTCATCCCCTCAAGGCGGACAGGAAAGACGCTAAGTGGCTCTTAACTTTTGCCGAGGAGGTCCGATCGTGATGTTTGACGAAGATCTTATCGTTATGAGCGATTACTTTCCCCTCCACTCTGTCCCCGGTTCCATCGTTTTCTTATTTGGGAAGATGAAGAGGAAGAGACGGCAATAAGAAATTGAATTTCATTTGTGTATGTGTTTGTCCTTTTTTTCTAGAGATATTATCGAAGCAAGCGATTAATTTACCCCTTCTTCCCTTTTCATCATCCTAAAAAAGAGAGTGGAAGAGGGAAAATAGTGAAAAAGTGACTTTTGTGTGTGTTTTAATTTTGATCTCCTTAAGTTTCAGATTTTGTTCCTAGAGGGAAAATGTAATTTATCTTTATGAGCTACTTGTATAAGTCTTTGACTCACTTTTAGAGAGAAAGGAGGGAGGGGGCGAAGGAGAGAGAGAGACAAACACACACACATTCTTTCTTTTCCCCCTCCCTTTTTGCCTTCCTCATACTGCTATTTGCTATGTCTGTTTGAGCATAAAGGTCCACTACAAATAATTTCCTTTCTATGTCTCTCTGTCCATCTTTACATCTTATATTTCCATCTTTTATGATAAGAACCTTAGGGACATTTACATCTAAGGTGCATTGTAGAACCAAGCTACTTCATTCAACTGCTTTCCATACATTATCCATGGCGGAGTGCTGCTTTTAAAGCTCATAGCGTATATTGCGTTCACGTCATGATGATTACTGCAGATGAAATTATATTGACCTATTGTACAATAAAGGTCAAAGAAATCATGTTCTATTAGGATGGAAGGCAGTGATCTTACATACATTGCTCTTGCAAAATTTGCCTCAGGCCTTTATATCATCAAAGATATAGAGATAGAGAGAGGGTTGCCATTGAGGTTTTAAACTTTCAGCTTAGCGTTAGGTTATAGGGTCAGGTTATAGAGTTAGGTTATAGAGTTAGGTTATAGAGTTAGGTTATAGGGTCAGGTTATAGAGTTAGGTTATAGAGTTAGGTTATAGAGTCAGGTTATAGAGTTAGGTTATAGAGTTAGGTTATAGAGTTAGGTTATAGGGTCAGGTTATAGAGTTAGGTTATAGAGTTAGGTTATAGAGTTAGGTTATAGGGTCAGGTTATAGAGTTAGGTTATAGAGTCAGGTCATAGAGTCAGGTTATAGAGTTAGGTTATAGGGCTAGGTTATAGGTCAGGTTATAGAGTTAGGTTATAGAGTTAGGTTATAGAGTTAGGTTATAGGGCTAGGTTATAGGGTCAGGTTAAAGAGTTAGGTTATAGGGCTAGGTTATAGGGTCAGGTTATAGAGTTAGGTTATAGAGTTAGGTTATAGAGTTAGGTTATAGGGTCAGGTTATAGAGTTAGGTTATAGAGTTAGGTTATAGAGTCAGGTTATAGAGTTAGGTTATAGGGCTAGGTTATAGAGTTAGGTTATAGAGTTAGGTTATAGAGTTAGGTTATAGGGCTAGGTTATAGGGTCAGGTTATAGAGTTAGGTTATAGGGCTAGGTTATAGGTCAGGTTATAGAGTTAGGTTATAGAGTTAGGTTATAGAGTTGGGTTATGGGGCTAGGTTATAGGGTTCAGTGTTAGGTCCAGGCTTGAAAATTAACTCTTCGCCTACGGGAAACGGGTGCCCCCTGTATTAAATTCTATTAGAATGAGAGAATTTAATAGTCAAAGGGTTATAGGGCTGTGGCTAAAAAACTCACAATTAGATACCGGTACCTTTTCCCTATTTTCCCAGCCCTACAAAGAGTCAAGAATTTGGTTAATGTTTTTTTTTTTTTTTTTTTTGTTGTTGTTGTTGTTGTTGTTGTTGGTTGTTCCCAAACTAAGCTTGTTTTATTGTGTGCCGCGATTTGAGAGTTCACGTACTGCATGCATTGAATGGCTGCATGATCGAGCAGCGAATTTGTATTGGCTTTTTGGTACAGATTTACCGCCTATTGCCAGTTAACGCCTGTTAAGGGTACAGATTTCTTTTTTTTCAAAGGCATACCGTGCTAGAAATTCCTAATTCTTATTTTCAAATGTTGGCAGGTATGCGATTTGTGTATTGCAACCTTCTTCTATATAGTGTCCATTATTGTGCAGCTTTCGAAGGTCATGGTTTACTTAATGTCAAGACATTTGCATATAAAGTGATATTGACATACACTAAAGGTCAAGCAAATTAAATTCTATTGGTATGAGGAGGCTGAGAATTTAGAAGGAATGAACTTGTTGAAATCTACTTTAAATTCCTTGTTGTTAATATTGGCCTTTTTGCAAATCATGATTCAAAGAAAATTGAGGACACCAACCCATGCTTATGTTTCATCAAAGTTAATCATTCAAAAGCCAATTCAGGTACTGGTAATCTAATTTGTACTTTAAGTTTGAGAACACAGTTGACTATTTTAACCATTTCCATGTTGCAAAACGGCCTAATAATTTGATTGATGACAACACAAATGGACTACAAATTTCTACATTTTCTTTAAAAAAAAACAATAACAGTTACCTCTAAAACGAGGTTGATATCCATGGAAGAAGTTTCATGCTCAACTCATCGATAAAACAAAGGTTTTCAAAGCAAGATTTTACTCTTAAAAATTCCTTTTTCATTTATCCCAAATTTGGTGGCCAAGAAGGGGTTAATAACCAATCAAGTCTTGATCTGTACTATTCATCTGTTTGGAGCCAGAAGGGTGTTAACTCCTATAGTTTCAAACAGAGTCAATGCTTCTGGATCTGTACACACAATCAATCGAATCAATCGATCAATCAATTTCAATTTATTGTCCAATATCGGCAATTTGTTTTTGCTCACATTTTACAAACGTACAAAGAATCAAAATAAGTTTACATACATAATACATCATAATTGACATAGAAATTCTTCAGAATATTGCTTTACAGAAAGTTTTCTTACGTTATTATAAAACAAAATAAGTGAATTATTCTAATAGTTTGAGTGAACTGGATGGCCCGGAAAGGTTACAAAAATAAAGAAGAACGTAAAATCAGGTAGCATTTTGATTGTATTACTATTTGCGGATCAAGAAAGGAACAGAGGAATTTAGAAAACATTGAGTGCTACAATGAAACATACATGTAGTATGTTTCTGATGAAGCCCTGATGTTGCTTGTTATGCTAGTACTTCAAAAGGGGTTTAATTCAATTATACTTGAGCAGTCCCTATCCAAATAAACAGTGAACCTGTCATCTATTCTGTGTCGAGGCTCATGTATAAATCTTGTTTTTATTTGACGTTTTCCCTCCGGCTATGTTTATACATGTTGACAGAATGGCAAACATGTTCTTGTGTACATTTCATTGCTTTGAGCAATCCAGAGGTATCGTTTCTGGGTACAGCACAGAGGCGTAGCAAGAGCATTATTAATAATGGGAAGTTACACACAATTTTCTAAAGAGAAAAAAAAAGGACAAAAACACAAAACAAAGGGTTTACAACAACAACAAAATAGAACAATAAACAAAATTCAAAACAAAACATAATCACACTGCACCCTTAAACTTTGGAAAGAGAAACAGTCCCCCCCCCCCCCTTTCCTGTGACAAGTCTGGGAGCTGAAGAGGAACATTGTAATTGTCTTTTCTGGATAATGTTATAGAGTGAGCCATTTGCTAACTTGTACATTTTTCCTGATTAAATTCAAACAATTTGGCTCGTTTGCAAATGCACACTGCAGCATTGGTTTTTGTTGTTGATAATGATTGTAATCATAAAACTCTTCACATTTCTGCATCATAATGAACATGTAACAGACGAGTAGTATGTCCTGATATTTTCTTAGAGTAGCTACTTTTCCTCCCTAATTTCCGTTCATTTTCACATGGAAAAAACACCAACATGCTGTGGTGAACCGCCATTTCTTTCCAAGTCGTGTCAACGAGCCACAAGTATTGATTGCAGGGAAAATGTTTGTCGTCTGTAGTAGATGTGAACTTCATTTCTGTACAGAAATTCTCTTATTTTATCTTTTCCCCTCTCCCCCTCCCCTCTCTCCCCCTCCCCTCTCTCTCTCTTCCCTCTCTCTCTCCCTCCCCTCCTCTCTCCCTCCCCTCCTCTCTCTCTCTCTCTCCTCTCTCTCTCCCCTCTCCCCTCAATCCCCTCTCTCCCCTCTCCGCCTCTCTCCCCCTCTCCTCTCTCTCCCCCTCTCCCCTCTCCGCCTCTCTCCCTCTCTCCCCCTCTCCCCCTCTCCCCCTCCCCTCTCTCTCCCCCTCTCTCTCCAACCTCTCCCCCCTCTCTCTCCAACCTCTCCCCCCTCTCTCTCCACCCTCTCCCCCTCTCTCTCCACCCCCTCTCTCTCCCTCTCTCTTCCCCTCTCCACCCCCTCTCCACCCCCTCTCTTCCCTCTCTTCCCTCTCTTCCCTCTCTTCCCTCTCTTCCCTCTCTTCCCCCTTTCCCCCTTTCCCCCTCTTTTTACCTCCCTGCTAATGTTAGTATGGCTGGAGCAATTATTTGTCCGACCGAATGTTAGATTACCACCCAAAAATGTAATTACTCATTTCCAATCGGAATCACTTCTTCAAGCATTTAAAAAACATAAACTTTTGTCATTTCCAGGTACTTCTTGAAGCCAAGAGAAACAAGTAATGCCAGACATTCCAAGTCGGTCGGTTCATTACGAGTGAGAATCGAGTATCAGAAGGATTACGTCTTTCCAACGTCTCTTTACGAAAACCTCAGGGAAATACTCCTCACATCACCAGAAGTAGAGGTAAAGTTCATACTTACTTTTTAGACTTTCTTCTGCAGTCGTGATAACGTTTATAAAGTTGTGATAAAGTGTATGACTTTAGGGTTATCTTTACGCCATTTTGTGAATTTTTTTCTTCCCCCTATTGAAAGTGAATATTAATTCTGAGTTTGATGTTGACAGTGATGATAATGAAGATGTTGATGATGAAGATGATGATGACGATGATGACGAGGATGATGATGATGATGTTGCTCAAGATTATGATGATGAGGATTGTGATGGTGATGACGATGATGATGATAAAGATAAATAATGAATATTGTTCAACTTCTGGTGGTGTTTCGTGGTGTTTTTCCTTGCTCATAAGCCAAACCCATAACCCACATCGACATCAGGACCAAAGAAGAACAAAATAATTAAAAACTTCAGCGGACAGAAAAACGTTGGCAGCAGACTCAAAGACCCTTATTGGTTTGGAAAAGTGCTTTGGGGTTCAACAGCTTCATATGCAGCCTGGGTGAAGGATATCGATTTTCCTCCCCCAATTTTTCTTGGGGAAACATAAAGGAGAGAAAAATATATAGGAGAGACAGCATTTTAGCAGCATTTGGAAGCACCCACTGTTCGTTTGGCCTCCAGTTACTGGCGGAATAGAAGTTTGTAAAAAACAGCCTTTTGGGGTTGAGCATAGATTTTTGTATGATGGAAAGTACAGGCTAACCTTATTTGCATATCGCATGCATGATGTTTTCTACATCAATTTGATTTCCTACTTTTAAACATAGAAAATAAAAACCCTTGCTGTTTTTATGAATATATAGTACATGTACATGTAAATTCAAAGGGGATATTGAAGTTACTACATCAAAAAAATAATTACTCAATGCAAGGATGCTTATTTTTTTAGCTATGAATGAAAATAAGGGAAATTCAATCAGAAATAACCTTTTTACGGAATAGGTAATTGAATTAACCCACAGGCTACCATTTAAACATTATTCAAAGTATTTCTGTGCCTGATAAAGCTTTCAAGCCCTTGGTGAGGGGGCAAAATTTGATTGTAACCATATTTTTGCCTTTTTGCTTTAATATTGATTTAATGAGCTACAGTGTAAGTTTCCAGCATTGACTTTATTTTTTTAATAAATAGTAGTGAAACAATGATTTTAAAAATAGTTGTGAAACATCTACATGTATTTCAAAAATAGTCTTTTATATGATGGTTTCTACAGTATATTTTTCAACAAAAGGTGATACCCCTAGGCCATGGTCGTTGCTTTCTATATTTTGCCTGCTTCTTTGCTAAAATAGCAAAGATAATTTTATTTCCAAAGAATTTGTATACCTAGCAATCTAATTTACAGAAAGGTGAATTTCAAAAGTGCATTTATAACTATATGTTGTAGATATTCAATGACTGTCATAACTTGATTAAGTCATGAAATTGTCTTAGTTCACTCAAGTGTCAATAACTGCATGCCTTTAGCTAAACACCCACTCGAGCAAAATTATCGAGAGTTAGATTTCAAGGAAGTGTTTCAAGTCGAGCGTGGGTTTACTTAAAACACCTACGTACATACTAGGTTGAGATTTAATGCTTCAACTTGAAGGTACCAACTCATGTAATCCAAATATTCATCTTTTGAAATTATTTATACTTTACTTCCTTCAGTCATTGAAAATTAAGTAAATTGTACTCTTCTTTAAATATGCAAACTCAACTGGAATCTAATTATCTTGAACTTTTTTTCTTAAACTTCACCGTTTTTACAAGTAGATTTAGGCATTTTCTTGACTCAAGCCATCAAAATAAAAAAAAAAGTGTTTAATTATAGCTTGTTGATATTATTATAAATGGAATCTTTGTTAGATGTTAGTGCAATAGACTACTTACTACTATTTTTCATCAATACTTTAAATTTTGATAGTTTAAATACATTTCAGCTTTTTCTTGACTTGATTTGATTGATTAATGACTTAGAGAATCAAAGTATTTTTCTTCTTTTCTCATCGAGGACATTTGTTGTTAAAAAGATCTATGCTATTAAAATGAATTACATCAAGCTATTTTTTGCCACGATCTTGTTTCAGAACAGACCAGTTAAGTGATCCCAAGTTTGCCCCTTTTTTATAAGAGGATTTTTCCCTGAGCGCATGCTTACCATGAGTAGATTTGATTTTAATACCTAAAACCAAACTGTTTAAAAACACAACAACAAAGTTCATACTTCAATTTTGACTCTTAGAAATTTTTCTAATAATAATTCATTAAATAAAAGGTGCAGAAGAGGATAAGGCAAACAAAATCTCTGCTATAAAATGAACTGCATCAAACTACTTTTTGCCAAATTCTTGCTTCCAAACAAACCAGCCAAGTCTTCCGAGTTTGCCCTTTTTTGATCGGAGGAATTCTCCCTGAGTGTATGCATACCATGGGGGACTGGTCGACTCATATTTCACTTTATCACCTCCACTAATATTGCATTATCAAATCAGGATGCAGATGAAACGAAGAAATTTGATCAAGCGCCCACGTCCGATTCAATTACGGCTTTAAATGCGAGGCTCAAATATGAATCAAAGTGGGTAGTACTTAAATGACACCGAGTGGCACGCTTGAAAAATATGATGAAAGAGCTAAGGGAAGATATCGTCCGTTCATAACCAGAAGGGCTGGTTGCTAGGTTGGTTGTTGTATTTGTATTAAAACAAAAATCAAACATAAAGAAAACAAATAAACACACATATAATTAAAGACCGTCATTACTACTGGGCCAGAAGGGATTAGACCACACAGCGAGGTCACTAACAGGTGGCTATCTCATTAACTCAGCTCTCAACTAACATAAGAAAAAGAGGATCATGGGGGAACAACAGGCACCGATAGGGGAAGTTTTCTATATATAGAGGGAGCAAGTAGCTACAAGTAGGACAGTGGGGCTTTAAAACATACAGGCTTAATTGCCCTTTTCTTCCTACTTGCGGTCCAGAGGCATTAATTCTGTATTTATATATATGTACATTTATATGAATTAATGCCCTTCTGGCTCTAGATGGTAGATATAATATCTATCATAGTGACAAAGCTGTATTTGAAATACATGTAGAAGGACATTATTTATATCTTGGACTTTTAATTCGATAGATTCTCTGGCTGTTCATTTACATAACTTGATTACAACAACTTTTGAGAAATCAACCTCAGGCATTTTCAGTTGCCTTGTCTGTGAACTACTGAAATGGGTGAATATTACAGTGATGTAATATGTTATCTAAGCATGATTCCTATAGGTAATTCAATAGTGTATTGAGATTGCTGTCGAGTCGATTTATCGAAAGTCTTTGCGATCGTATTACGGTACGCCTGTAATTGGAATGTAAATTGATTGGGGGGGAATCGCAGGCTGAAGCCATGAAAATAGAACGTCGGAATCAGAGATCTTGAGCTATGCGTTTTCAAGAAAAACCTTCTCTTTAAAGGTCTTTGAACTTATCAAGATCGGCTACACGGCATACCAATATTTTTACACTGGAATTTGGGTATTAAATTCCTGTTACAAAGAAAGAGAAGGTGATTTTGGATTGTTAAGATTTTAGTTCTATACATTAAAAATGTTAATTAATTGTGTAGGCAAAGGCATGACATTTGATTATTCAATGAGTAATTAAGCTGTTAAACTTAAATACAATTGGCATAAAGATGAGTGTAGGGATGTTTACAGAAAACAAAAATGGAAGAAAGAATATCGGAAAGGATAGGAAAAAGGAGGGAAGGAGAGGGATTAAAGGAGAGAGGAAGGGAAGGAGAGAGAGGTAGATACTAGATAGTAACAAATATTGGGGTATTTAAAGATTGACCAAGAGAGAATAAATGAAATATAGATTGCTGGACTATCACAAAGAAACAAATAAAGTAAGGAGAGAGAGAATGATAGAATAGAAAAGAAAGGGAGGAAGATCTGAAAGAGAGAAAATGTTCATGTATTTGTATGAAAGAGGAAGAAAGAAAAAAGAAAAGAGAAAGAGAGAAACAAAAAAGGAGAAAATAAGAGTGAAAGAGAATGTGAGAGAAAAGAGTTAGAAGATTAGATGACAAACAAGATAAAATGCAATTGTGCAAAAAATACTATCAGAATAACAAGGAGCTCTGTGCATTCAAATACCCAACGGCATAAACATTGTTGACATGAATGTGCTAGAATTGACACAGTTCGACTAATATTATTCCTGACAAGACAGAGAAAAACACCTCTTGTTACACCTCTTCTCTGTATTCTTTGCCAACATTGTTTTCAACCTGGGAATTCCATTGAAATGGAGCCTCCGTCATTCTCGATCAACGTTCATTTTCAAAGAAACGCATCAGGATGGTCACTTACCTTGCATCATCTCGACACGGTTGACTTTTTTTTTACAGAGGAAGCAAGAAAAAGATGTTGATCGTAGGGAGTTGTTTTTCTAAAGAGGCTTGTTTCGTCTGGGGGAGCCCCGTCAAGTTTGACAACCCTAATCGCTGCCCTCGAGGAATACTTGATTATAATTGTGGCACAGTGGAACTTATATATAAAGACCACTCAAGGGAGGAAGACAAGAAGTGTCTTTGTAGGCAGGTGGTCTTTAAAGATACTACATGTACATGTTGTATGTCCCTTTTGCAGCCAACATCAAATTCTGTAGAACTTTGCAGGAATTATGAATATATGTTGTTTGCCTGCTTGGAAAGAATACTGCCACCTGTGTTAACAGAATGTAACATACAGTAGTTTTGTATGAATTATGATTACATAACTTTTCATGACCACGTGTCCAGCATTTTTCGCTATTGATTTTAAAAGTTTTTAAATACAAATTTTATCTGCCCAACGCGCAGATAGTATCTCCTAAAGCTACAGTCCCATATACGTCCCGGACCATCCCGGACCATCCCGGACCATCCCGGATTCGGTCCGTGTTGACACCGTGTTGGCACCGGGGTGGTCCTGGATGGTCCTGGATGGTCCTGGATGGTCCTGGGCGGTCCGGGAGTCAACCCCGGATGTTTTTGACGGTCAAAAACTGCCGGGGTGGTCCGGGACGGTCCGGGACAATAGTTTGATCCGGGGTGATCCGTGTAGCCACCGTGCTGGGTCCGGGGTCATCCGTAGTGGCGCCGGGGCGGTCCGTGTTGATCCGTGGCAGTCCGGGAGTGAGTTATTGACCCCGGATCACCCCGGCGCCCCTACGGATGATCCCGGACCCAGCACGGTGGCTACACGGATCACCCCGGATGGCACCGGGATGGTCCGGTGTCATCCGTGTTGCCACCGTGTTGGCACCGGGGTGGTCCGGGACGGTCCGTGGCGGCTCCGTGCTGGGTCTGGAATGATCTGTACTGCTGCCGGGGCTATGCCCGGACGGTCCGGGGCGGTCCGTAGTGGTACCGTGTTGGGTCCGGGGAGACGGTCGGCGGTTGCGATTTTTTGAACAAAACATCCCGGACCATCCCGGATCACCCCAGTGAGAGCTGAAAATGGGTCATGAGATGGTGGATTTGCGCCTATGTTTGTGCTCAAGGTTTTAGTAGCATTTGCACCCTCGTGCTAAAACATGTTATCATTTTAAGAAGGTTTATTCATGTTGGAGTTCATGTTTAGATTTACTTGTATTCCATGTTTTGAAGAAGGAAATATACATGAAATACATGATGATGATGATGGAGATGATGGTGATAGTGATAATAATGATGGAGATGCCAATGATTATGATGATGAGAATGCTGGTGATGATAATGGTGGTAGTGATCAAGATAATTATATTGGTGGTGATGATGATGAGGATGAGGATAATGATAATGGCTTGATGTTTTAAGATGATGACTTTGATGCCATTAACTCTACAGAAACTGTAACTGTTGTTATTTTCCACATCAGCTACATTTCGTCGCTGTTTTCACGAAGTGACGGTAGTGAAAAAAAATTGCATTCACTTTGCGTTACGATTTTCCTCACTACCGTCACTTCGTGAAAACAAGGACGATTTGTGTCATTGTTGACTTGTTTTAATTTCAATTAGCTTGTATTGTGTAGATGAAATTCTACATCATAGCGTTGTAATTGTATTATATTTTCATATTGTAATGCATTGTACATGCATCACGGGAGTAGGTATTAAAATGAATTACATTGATAATTAAACAAAATATATATTCAAACAAACCCTTTTTTTAATGAATTATGAACTGATATACCGGTAATGAATTGATTAAAGTTGGATGATAAAGTAGATGAATTGGTATAGATGCAAAGAGTCAAGACCCTTATTTCAACGAGCCATTTTTGGAAAGAATCTCTGAATACGAATCAATCATCTGGCATACAAATATGAGTAAACTGAAAGCACACATATTCTGATTATTTCTGTCAGGAGACCTATTTCAATACCAAATCAACTTGGCATTTCACAATATGAATTCAAGATGGTGTGTAAATGTCACATGCCTCGAGGCACATTTCTTCCTGCCTTCGTAAACCCACGATGCATTTGTCTTTTTTTGGTCCCCCCCCCCCCCCCCCCCCCTCTCCTTCCCTCAAGACGCTGTTTTGTGTTCTTCATCTCAAATTTGCAAAATGGCAGCACCAAAAAGGGAATTATTGGTTTGTTCTATATCTGATGATGTTGATAAGGATGTAATTCGCATCATGTCTCAAAGTCCTGAGGAGATTGGGTCAACTGCTTGTGGAGAATTTGTACCGATCAAGTAGATATTGATCATGATAATAATCATAAAAATAGCTTTAGTTATATATTGCACACGCATCCTTTCCATGAGATGCACAAAGTGCGAACAATGTACTGCTATTCCTTTGGCTTTAGCCATGCTACCTATACAGTGCGTCCCAGAAAAAACGAAACCGAGAAGTATCGATGTTCTATCATAACTTAATCACAACCATAAGTAATGAATGATACATATTTGGAAAGCCTAGAGTCTCCTCTTTCAGTTGATGCTACTCAGATGATGCATATTTTAGGCATGAGTGATTGAAAGCAATTTGAAGGAAGGAAACCAAAAAGACATTTGGCGGGCGGTATCTGAATTTCGAAGAAAAATTCACATTTCTAGAAAGTTGAGTTTCTGACCTTTCATATGACACCTCAATCAGCAAAAATGAGCGAGGAATAAAAAAGTTCTGTTTGTTTAAAGTAGCCCTTACATTTTCATAATTTTAACCAACGAATTCGTTTTCACTAGGTGCCTGCCGTAGCAAAAAGCAGATTTGACAAAAGACTTAACTCCGTTTCGTTGACAATCAGCCATGCATGAAGACTCTCGTCTACGGCTGATTGTCAACGAAACGGAGTTAAGTCTTTTGTTAATTTCGTTTATTGATACGGCAGGCAGCCAGTGAAAACGAATTCGTTTAATACAATTATGGAAATGCAAGCACTACTTTAAACAAACAGAACTTTGTCATTCCTCGCTCATTTTTCCTGATTGAGGTGTCATATGAAAGGGCAGAAACTCAACTTTCTAGAAATGTGAATTTTTCTTCGAAATTCAGATACCGCCCGCCTAATGTCTTTTTGGTTTCCTTCCTTCAAATTGCTTTCAATCACTCATGCGTGAAATATGTATCACCTGAGTAGCATCACATGAAAGAGGAGACTCTAAGCTTTCCAAATATGTATCATTCATTAATTATAGTTGTGATTAAGTTATGATAGAACATCGATACTTCTCGGTTTCGTTTTTTCTGGGACGCACTGTACATGTAGAACTTAGAAGATTCAAGGAATTTATTGACTACACCTGGGTTAAGGGTGGCAAATGTGGATGATTGTCTTCCCAAATGACAGAGCTGTGGCTGGCGGGCTGGCTGGCTCCTAAACCATGAGTTGTTTGATCAACAGTTACATGTAGATAATGTACATGTATCCATTATGTGGTACATGATAATGAATTTCAGTAAATGAATTTGAGACCAAAACTTACAGAATTTGACAATTTACTTTCTTTGTACATGTTTTATTTTATGAGAGTTTTCTATTTCACAGAATATTGATTGGGAACCTGAATTCAGATCTGTCATCCTGTATGATGATGCAGGAATCTTTAAAATACCAATAAACTCAAGATATTTTTATCTTGAAAATATATATTTGAAGAAAAAACCTGTTGCAAGTAATCATCAAATGTAGCAAGTAAATTCAAACTTTATATTGACTTCAATTTTTGCAGCAGCAGGGATATATTGGACATGTCACCAATTAGCCATTGACCTTTGTGTGTTAAATACATGTACATGTACCAACAGTTTCAATAGTATCTGCAGTGCCCTATCTGGGATGGCTACTGCCATCTGAAATTTGTTAAAACCTTTATTGGAAGACACCATCATACTGAAGAGGTTTGGGCAATAGCAGTAGCCTATGTTCAGGGAATAATTTTCCTCAAATTTTTTGATTAGCAATTTCAGCCGATGGATAAATATTTCAAATGAAATTCTGTACATTTCTATGGAAGAAAACTGCTACACAAAAGATATTTTGTATAGCAGTCATGCAAAAATGCATAGCAAATTGCGATGCGATACCAGGAAAATTATTCCCTGATGTTTATCACTTCCTCAGCTTGGAGCCATAAGGGCTTTAATCCTGTGTGAAACGTCCTTCTGGTACCAAACATATGATTTACTCAGGAAGCGTTGTCCATGTTTTACATTTAGAGAAGACCTCAAGTCTCTCTTTGTGTGAGAAAGAAAATGAACTTTGTGCAATCCTTTTTTCAGAGTATACATGTTGCAGCATTGACAAAATAAATAATACTTCGTTCTTTTATAACATATATTTCAGGACCGCAGTCCCTCTCAATGCGCTTTACAGATATATATTATTATTGTTCATGCTAAATTTCTCATATGAGTAAAGTTTCTCAATTATGTTATACATGCCTGTAGAGGTGTTGTGGTCTAGTTTATATGAGTCCTGTCACAGCGATAATGTCCTTTGGCGAGACATTAGTCTATATTTGCCACCCTCCATCCAGGTTTAGTATTAAAGTATGTAACTGTTTGGAAGATATATGACTGCTTGAGCGCCTTATACATGTAGTTGCTTGGCTAAAGCAGGGGTAATAATATGATCGCGGGTCTTTGGGGAGAAAAGAATAACATATGGCTACCCTTTGTAAACAAGGCATATTGTTATTATTATTAATTAACATTTTGTTTGTTTGTCTTTGTGTTTCTGAACATTCAGCCCACAACGTCCAGTGCAGTGTACATCCTTGGGGAGTTTGTGAAGGAGAAGATAACAGCCGCCAGACCGCTGGTCAGACTCTTCCATCACTATGGTCAAATACTTCCGATCATCAGGGTACTGGCCGAACATGAAATTTCAACGACAACGTGAGTATTTTTTCTTTCTTGTCCTAGTGCAGTATAAATTGCCAATGGCGTATTATCTCAAAGGGCTAAAAAAAAATAGAAGTCTGTGCAGCTAAAAATAGGCCGAAGCTTACATTAGGAGCTTGATATGTTGCGCCTTCTGCTTGTAGATTTCCAAGGAGGTGCAGTTGATGACAGTAGGTAGCAAGGAGTTCCACAGCCAATCTGTATCTTGTGCATAGTTTCCATGATAAGTTGAGTCCAAATTAACATTGAATGGTTTCCAAGGACAATGATGAAAAGGTCCATTCAGAGATCAATATAGGCCTGTCTTTGTCTTCATCCGACCGAAGTTGCAAAATAAAATAACCCGCCTTTTTCAGACTCTGGATATTTTTCCAAAGCTCGAAATTGCGTTTTCACCAGACCGATCGCTCATTACAAACTAGCTTGGACGAGCAAATTGGCCCGCTATTTCCCAAATACCGGGCCCTTTTGGAAACAAGACCAAGATGTCTCCGGATGTTTTCTCGACCAAATAGCCCGCTAGTTGCAACTGCAGGCTGATGAAGACACAAATTAGCTAGCTAATTTGAGATGCGGGCTGGTTAAAATAGGGGGTTATTTTGCAATTTCTGGCTGATGGGGACAGGCCTAATGTAATTTTCCCCATTACAAAAACCACAGGTTCTGGCATTGATTATAGACATGAACATTTACAGACTTCCATGGAAGAGTAACTCTATTACATTCATGAATAGCAATGGTTCTGTTACATCCTGTGGTTACAAGCTTAGACGGATTGAGGTGAGCATCACTTGAAATCCTGCGGAATATTGCTGAAGTGCATTGAAAAGATCCCATGGGTTATTTGTGTGGTGCGTTACCATGGATTGTTATCATCATGCTACATTTGATGTCGATTCTTGTTGGATTCGACATTGGAACAGTGATTTTGTGCATACTGTGATCTGGTTTTCATGGTCCCTTATAAATTCTTTCTCTCTGTTGCAAAGAAGTTTGAGAGGTTTTGATTTACTTGTCAAAAACCTTGTTCACACATGCCAATATAAGCCACCCACCCCCAAAAAGGTGGCAAATAAAAATCTCATGAATGTAGTGTGCGTTATAAATCTGTACAGATCTGGAGCCAGAAGGTTGCTACGTCTGTATTTGTGTTAAATGCCTTTTTGGCTGCAAACAGCAAGGCATTATACTATAACACATTATTGCAAAGTGAATATAGGGTCTGTTGTTGCTTGTTTATGTATCCCACTAGGCACTCTTTTGATACAATTGTGTTTTAAAAAAAAAATATATTATTATTTTATTTTTATTTTTTATAGCTATGGCGGTTGTTTTGAGACAGTTTACAGTTTTTTTGTGTGTGAACAAGGCCTAGCTGCACTGTGTACAGTGATCAAAATTATTATTTATTTATTTATGCAAAAGGTTTATTGATAAGAAATGATTCGCAGCAAGATGGCCAAATTGCAGACTCTTTTACAATCATAATAGATCAAATGGCAAAATAGATCAATAATAATACATTAATAACAGTGAAAGTGCAACATTTTTGACAAATGATAAGATCCAGGGCATCAATAAGGGTTTATCATGATAAATATCAGGATATCACGTAATCGATGCGTGCAGAGAGCGTTGAAGGAGGATAACAAAGATGAATACCGCCTTGTAGAATCACTTCATACATGTAAGTGCAAAGTAATATCTTTATGATTATTGCCGTTGATTTGAGGCAGTTTAATGTCGTGTGTGAACAAAGCTCATCTGTTCAATGGTCAAAATAGAAGTAGAAGCTTAGAAGGGAGCCTTGGAGGAGGACAACATCATGCAACCTTCATCTGCAAAGATCAATACCGCCCATAATCACTTCATTTATTGAGGGATGTATTGTTTGGATGTCATGAGAAGACATCCGTTATAAAGTTATAGGGATACAAGCAATTTGCCTATTCAAGGGTCGTTAGGTTCGGTTTGTAGACTGACGTCAGTACGGTATAATATGTTTAGGATAGAGTAGAGGGAAAGAGAGGGAGAGAAAAGGAATGAAAGTGAAGAAGGATAAAGGTAAACAAATTAAAGGCTGAAGTGGATGAGAGAGATGAAGATAAAAGACAATAGAGGGAGTGAGAGGAACAGGAAAGAAGTATGGGAAAGAGAGGGGGAAACCCCTAAATTGTTATTTAAAAAGAGAATTGTATATCAAATTAGCAAATGTGAATGAAAATTACCAAATTGCCAATTTATACATGAAAATGGTGATTATAAATGTTCAACTTTGTTGCAAATTTAGAGGTTTTAGTGATTGTATTTACAATCAATGGTAATTATTCAGGAGTGGCATAATGTATTGCATTAGAAGTGGACTCCAAATTTTCAGTGATTTTTGCTCTTTCAACCAAAAATTCAGTAAAGTGCTATGTGTTGAAACTGAAAAGACGGTCAGAAAGGAAGGAGAGATGTCGAATCAATACGGAAACGGAGCTTACTTATGCAACTTATCGCCGTGGTAACTCAATCGGGGCGTGGGCGGCCATCAGATAGGTGGTGGAGACTTCATTTGTTTGAGGGTTACCGCGTCTCTTTGTCTCTTTGTTGATGGTTGAATATTTATTCCCCCACATTTTTTATTCCCTTCCTGCCGAGCTCTTTTCCGTCGTATTTGTTTTCAATTCTTTGAGAGTAATAAGCAAAATTGGGTCAAAGACTTCAGAGAAAGGAGATGGAGAAACGTGGATGCGGTGTTTACCTTTCCCCATCGTCTTCAGAAGAAAAAAAAAAGGGGAATTTATCTTCTGGAAGGATGCATGTATTTTGTTTAACTTTTTTTTCTTAAAGATTTTCTTTTAGCTAATTTGCTCTCTATAGATGTGAAGATATGAAGTGTTATCAAGTGTGTGTGAGAGAGAGAGAGAGAGAGAGAGAGAAAGGAGCAGCGAGCACTTTAGTTCTTACGTGCTCCTTAAGAGCTGTGATACAATGCTGAAATACATTGAAAATATTGAGATGGAATATCTCTGGAACAATAACAAATCCAACAATTTCATTTGAAACCCATTCAGGTTTTGAACGGTGTTTCCCCCTTGATTTTCTTTAGGTTGTTGCAGAGAGAGAGAGAGAAGTGCAAAGTGAAAGAGATTGAGGATGAGAGGAAGATTCTGAAAGAGAGAGAGAGAGAGAGAGAGAAAAAAAAAGGGAATAGGGGTAGGAGGGGGGGGGGGTGGTAGGAAGAGAGAGAGAGAGGGTTAAAGGAGGTGAGAGAGAAAGAGAGAATGAGGAATCAGGGTGCTTGTGTACATGTATGTTTGTGTGTGTGTGTGTGTGTGTGTGTGTGTGTGTGTGAGGCAGAAAGAGAGAGAGAGAGAGAGAGGTGGGAGGAAAAAGGGAGAGGAGGGGTGAGAGAGAAAAAAACGTTAGAAGTAGGAAATGAGAGTTAAATGCTGAAAGACTTAGCCTTGGACAAAATTGTATCGATTTCACCTAATGGAGGAGCCCCCAAGGAGATAATAGCGGAAGTGTAAATCTTTTCATGGAATTCATTGCACTGCCATTTAGGGTCAAAGGATAGGAAATCATTGAAATACTATCTACTGTCCATTTAGGCCTATTTGTCACTTGCTCAGTTTGCAAATGGAGTTTCTTATTCTCAGCGATATCAACTTCAATAATATCAAAATGTATTTAAGATATTCATGGTGTATTTTTTTGTAATAGTGCTAGTTATTAGGGTTAAAGAGTAAAGAGTGATCCAACATTTACAGCAATTAATTTTAGAATGAAAAACCTGAAAAATAAAAGAAACAGACTGACTGAAAAACATGTAAACAAGAAAGTAGATTTAATACCGAAATTTGATTTCTAATGGATAAAATCACTTTCCACAGTGGTAATTTCTAATTGGTGAATTGGTTCGTCAATGTGATGCTGTGTCTTTTAATTTACCCCTTTGTTCCCCCCCAAAAAAATTACAATATAATTATCTTTGTGCTACAAGGGACAAGACGTACATGTACATCCCTTTCCTGCTAAGCATTCCATTTCGATGTTTCTTTTTCCAGGGACCCGCACACGATATTCCGTGGGAACTCGCTGGCATCAAAATGCCTGGACGAGTTCATGAGGTTGCAGGGTCTCCATTACCTGCACGATGTCCTGAAGGGCGTGGTCGACGACATCTACGAGGAACGCAAGCAGTGTGAGATCGACACCACCAAGTTTAAGGACGGAGAGAACTTGGAAGCCAATCTTGTAAGCATTTTGTTCTTTAACTTTCCTCTTTTTTCTTTTTTAATTATTTGTAACCTTCTTTATTTAATTTCCTCATATTTTTTCCTTAGCTACTTCTCGAAGCTGTCTTTATTCATTCTGTATTTTCACTTTTTGGAACGTATGTTCTCCTTTTAATACTTTATTTCAAACTTTGCCATTCTGTTTCTCTGATATGTCTGCTTTCATTCAAATGAACTGATTACAAGGGTTGGATTGCCCTTTAAGATTGATCTATCAGTGTTAGCCAACGCCCATGAAAGGCAATCTACATCGTCACAGAGAATAAAGGTGTTTTAACACCACATCATAATAGCAGTGGTTATGATAGTATGGTTGTGGTTAGAAATCTGGTAACCACATGATGTACTGCTAGATCTGTTGAGATCGACAAGTGTTTCCTGTAACTGAGAGCAAGAAGGGCTTTAACTCATATAGTTCACCAGAGATTCAATGCCCTTTTGGCTCCTAACCGATGAGATGACAGGTAACATTTTCTCCAGTCGTGGATCTATATTAAGCCCTATTTCCTGGAATTGTTTTCCAGCATTCATTATAAATCCATTACTTCCTAATGTTGTAGATTACTTCAAACCCAGCCATGGTTCTTAATCCTTTGCAAAACATTAAACCAATTCGTGTGCACTTTGCCCAGGTGAATGAAATAGTTAAACTACCTGCCATGTGTTTGAATAAATTACCAGACTTCATGAGCATCTTGAAAATAGCTGACAGTAGCTTAAACCAGTTTAATAATTTTTAGCACTTTTTATCCTCAGGAATTAAATGGCTCTTTGTAAATTTGGAAATTATTATTACTATCACTTTTACCTCTATTATTATTATTATTATTGTTTATTATTGTTTTTATAAATTGTATCATTATATTCTTATTGTTATTATTATAATTACTATTATTATTATTATTGTCATGATTTATCACCATCATCAATATCATTATCATCATCATCATCGTCATCATCATTATCATCATCATTATTATCATCATTATTATCATCATGATTATGATCATCGTCATCATCATCATCATCTTCATTATCATTGCTATCAATATCAATATCATCATCTTCTTCATCATCTTCATCATCATCATCATCATCATAATCATCATCATCATAATCATCATCATCATCATCATCATCATCATCATCATCATCATCATTACCATTATTATTATTATTATTATTATTATTATTAACAGGCCAATTTACAGCATTATATTGAGAAAGCGTTTCAAGCCATCGTGGGCTCAGCGGCGACGTGTCCCACTTCGATGTGCGAAGTCTTTTATTACCTCAAGGAAGCAGCCTCCAGACAGTTTCCTGGTAAGTGATAGGGAGGGAGGGAGGAGGAGGGAGGGAGGGAGGGAGGGAGGGAGGGAGGGAGGGAGGGAGGGAGGGAGGGAGGGAGGGAGGGAGGGAGGGAGGGAGGGAGGGAGGAGGGAGGGAGGGAGGGAGGGAGGGAGGGAGGGAGGGAGGGAGGGAGGGAGGGAGGGAGGGAGGGAGGGAGGGGAGGGAGGGAGGGAGGGAGGGAGGGAGGGAGCCTGTTCCACCTCCATGTGCGAAGTCTTGTATTACCGCCTCCAGACAGTTTTCTGGTAAGTCATAGGGAGAATGGAGGAAAGATGGAATAAATAGAGCTCTAGAGAGAGAGGGAGTGAGGGAGGGAGAGAGAGAGAGAGAGACAGACAGACAGACAGACAGACAGGGGGGGGGTAGAGTGAGGAGGAGATGAAGTATAATTTCTGAGATGACTTGCTTTCTGTATAATACAAGTCGTATCGATGAGATGAAAATGGAGGTAGACAGTAAGAAGGAATATGAGCAAGGAAGAGGAGGTAGAAAAAAAGATGAGATGGAGGAAAAGGAAGAGGGTGGAGGAGGCTGCTCTCCCATTTTGTAGGAATGATACTTTAGTTTATCTGTGAGCAGATTTGCCACAGAAATGTAGCACTATTTACTACAAACTGAGCAAAATGATGGCCATTTATGTTTCTTATTCCGCTCTGTTGTTTTTCCAATTCCATTTTAGATGATCCCGATGCCAAATACTCCGCTGTGAGCGGCTTTGTCTTCCTTCGATTCTTTGCTCCTGCCATCCTTTCTCCCAGGTTATTCCACCTCAAGAAAGAAAATCCTGTAAGTTCAAGAACATCCATCTTCTTTTATTTTTTATTTTGTTCTATTCTGCATATCTGGAGCGAGACAAAATTGCCCCCTTTTTGATGGCAGCAATGCCTGACACATTCTTATGTTTGTCACAAAAAGGGGTCAACACATTTAAAGATGAAGTTGAGTTCTGGTTGTGCGATTACATTGTGAAAGAAACGGTGTGGAATCGACCAGAAAAGGTTGATCATCTAGCATTTAAGAATCTGTGTGCATTGCAAGATTCTGGAATCATCAAAATGATAAGAAATTTGGCCAAGTCTTGGTAAAGTTGCAAACACTGTACACAGAACGATGTATATGGGACTACACGAACACGTGGCGTAAAAATCCTACCCCAGATTTTTACGATGTTACATGACATATTTAGAAGATGAAGGCATTTGAAGAGCCATGCTTTTCAGGGAACATGTTTCATCTGATGTTCTTCCACACTTGCATAATAAGAATGATAAAGCTCACAAAATATTTTTCACCTCTTCCCAGAACTCAACCTTCTCTTTAATAGCAAAATTCCACTTCACCTCCTCTCCAGCATCATCTATACTGTGCACCCCCCGATGCAAATGTCATTGTGGCACATTGAGCATCAATGCAAAGGGAATAAACAGGCTTATGAATGCTAACAAATTAACCCCATTGACATCTGAATTGTCTCATTCCCATAGATGTTACACAGGGACCACCTGGTTCCTGTAGACAATGGGTTATGATAATGGAGAAACATGAAAAATATCAATCCAACCTAATTCTAAGGTCTAAGATTTTATTTCAATTTGTTTTTCAGTTTTTCTGTCATTGCATATTTATATACAGTCAAACCTGCTTTAGCGACCACCTGTATAGAAAGACCACATTTTTTGTTTCCCTTGAAAAGGGTTTCCCATTGAAACATGTACTAAAGGAACCTGTACATAAAGACCACCTGCCTTTAAAGACCACTTTTCTTGTCTTCCTTGGATGGTCTTTATAGACAGGTTTCACTGTACTAATGAGACTCTTTTTTTCTTAATTTCTTCACAGGATGAGTTGGTGAGCAGAACACTCAAGATGGTATCTAAGGCAATACAGACACTGGGCAACCATGTCAACCCAGACAAACTGGTAGGTTGGAGGTTTTTATCTCTCTTTTCCTCCTCACGTCTTCATATTATGTACATCTACTTGATGTCCACCTAGGGGCCATATCTCAAAAGACCTTCATACAAGTCGAGGGGTCAGTGATACAAAGACATAACTCCATTTTGGCCATTTTCAAGTCTATGTTTCACTAGCCATTGACTTCAATGGGGTGTTGGGTGGAGTTAAGTCTTTGTGTTTCCTGGAAAGCCCACATTTTTCTGAACATTTTGATATCAAATAATAATTTTCGCAAAATAAGGAGTTACGTCTTTGCGTCACTGAACCCTCGAAGGGTAAGTCTAACTTCTTGGACATCCCATCGAAAGGTGTGATGTCCATGGACTTAGACGTGTGACGGTTTCAAGAAACTGGCCCCTGTACCTGAGAGATGAGAAAAGCGAACTTACTCTCTTTCTATGCTTTCTCCTCCTGACGTTCCTGTAACTGATGAGACGTGCAGGTTTACCACTACACTGAGGTTGCCCCCCCCCCCCCTCCCCTTGCTGTTTTTTAGAGTGCAATGTACTCTTTATCTTGCGAAGGTTGCGACTCTCCTACACATGGGACCTCCATTTAACATCCTATCTGAAGGACAGAGTGTTTCCCACAGTAACTTAACCTGTGTCTTTGAAACAGGGAAGGGCCACGTTAACACAACAAATGCTTCAGTCAACCTTTTTGGTTGGATTTGGACCAATGATATTCGGTCCAACAGGCCGAGTTATCTCACTTCATCTTTTTCTTAAAATGTAGATTATTGACAAATATGTACCAGTTAATCTTTTTGATCTGATTTATGAAGATGCATGCAGATTTATGAAGATTTATGAATATATGCAGATTTATGAAGATCTATGAAATTTATGAAGATTTATGAAGTTTTATGAAGATTTAAGAAGTTTTATGAAGTTAGCTATATAATTTCACAAGTCGGTCACAAGATTTTAATTTGTTGTAATTGGTTAATTTTTTGTTGTTGGAACTTACCCCTGAACCTAGCACAACTCACCCCTGAATCTAACCCTAAACCTGACCTAAAGCTCATTTACAACTCCCACTTTTACTCCATATTATCACTTTGACCGAATAAAAAACTTTAATGTTTGTCTTTTGATTTCTTACAGAGCTCTGTTAACATGAAAGAGGAGTACATGACACCCCTCTACTCCAACATACTGGACAGAGAACATGTACAAGGAATCAGAAAGGTGCGTTCATAGAAGGCCAATCTAACCTCTGATCTATTTGTTTCATGATACCAACATGCAAATTCGATATAATAATAGTAACATTACATGTATAAAGCACCTTTTCATTAGATACAAAGTGCATAAACAAGAAATACTTACAAAGAAACGAGTAAGAGAACATTATCGTATGGAGCTTATATTAATTACAATGGAAAAATTACAAAATATTAGAAAAGATGTGTTTTCAAACACCTCGTAAAAGCTGTGAGAGTATGGCAATTGTTTACAAGGGTAAGGAGTTCCAGGTTGTGGGGGCAATAACTGAAAATGTTACAACTTTTTCATGTTATTCGTACATACATACGTCTTTCTCTGATGTGTCTTTAACTATTCAGTGTAACTTGCTATCAAAGGTTGATTTTCCTCTTAAATTAGGATATTCATTACTCTTCCAAACATTTTGCCGATATACCCCTTCTGTTAGTTTTTGCAGATGTTTTATCCAAAAAAAAAACCTTCTTGAATATGGCAAAGAATTGTTTTCAAAGATCTCTTTTCCCCAGTCATTTATAAAACATTATGAAGTGAGTGCAAAATATGAATAGTGGTTCTCCCAAAAAACTACAAAAATTGCCAAACATTGCAAAAGATATTTGGAATACCAGGATGTTCAATGATGGGAATCTTAAACCTACATGTATTTTTTTTTTTCAGTTTCAAGTTTTTTATTTCTGCATTTTCCATAAACAATAACAAAAATAACAATGAATACATTTTAGCAATATAATGATAAGTAATACAAGTAGTAATTCATATAAATAAATAAATATAAATAATCAATAGTACAATTAATCATATTTGAAAAGAAAGAAAAGGGGGAGAATGCAAAAGACCGATATCGTATTAGAGCTTGAAATGATACCGGCCTTACAAAAGGAGGAGAGGAGACAGGAAGAAAGAGCGGGTGAAGAGAGTGCTGTGCAAAGTGAAGAGTGCACTGCGCGAGCTCCTCAATCTATCAAAATAATTTCCTTTTTATATAAAAATAAACAATGAATATTAAAACAAAATACATGTAGTATATTATGACCAGAATCTAATTTTCAAACCTTATCAATAAATATTCTTTCATCTTCACTTTAAAGGAAACAAGTGTTGTACATAATTTTAATGTTATAAGCAAGGAGTTCCACACATCGGGTCCATTGTGTCTTATGATTACTGGAACCTGGTGGTTTCTGTATTGAACCTAGGGAGAATATTAGAAATCAATACTCAATGGGTTAGCAATAATTGCAAAAATTTCCACTGATCTATGGAGCTCCTATTGTCCATATTTTCATTCCATTCAAAATACTGTAATGAAGTCAAAGTCATGTAGTCATGAAACAAAAATGAGATGCACATCTGTATTTATTTCATGATTGAGTGATTTGTATCCCGCTCCTTGTGAAAAGCTAAATCTGTCCAATGTACTATAGGAATCACCACGATTAGCTTGACATTCATTTCTCATTTTCATTCAGTTTCTTGAGAAAGTATCATCGAGTAAATCCAAAACCAAGTCAATGGAGGCCCCAATCGTGTTGAAAGAAGGGTAAGACAAACTTTTTAATAACATTTGTTTAAAATCTTTGAATCATTACCAGTGTATAGGGGTACACATGTACTATGCAATATTTTTTTGTTTTGTTGTTATTTTGGGTTTTTTAATTATACATGTGTATGTATTGGTTCTATGGGTCACACTATATATTTAACATATATTTTTTCTTCTGTTTTGAAAGAATAGAGTTTGCATGATAAATTTCTTGTGTTTCTGGGAGATAACAAAAGTTTTCCTATTCTGAAAGTTTTGTATGTACATGTACTGTATGTGTGTAATTTGCTCTTGGATCTTTTGGGTGCTGGGAAACAGATTTAATTTTTTGTATCCTATGTTTAACAAATGTCTTTCTAATGAGCTTAAATTAAGTTGCCTCTTCATTTTGTTCATGTAAATGAACACCACATCATTTTGAAAGTATTCCTACAAACAATATTTTTTCTTCAATTGTATGCAGTAATTTCTTATTTATGCACTTACATGTATGCATGTTTTAAATATTGTTTACATTTATTTTACATGCTATCTATGTTGTTAGGCCGTGTCTGGAGTAAGCTGTGTTGTGTGCTGTGATGTTTTTGATTACCGTAGTTTAGGTTTTTCATTCATATTTTTTTAAAGAAATTGTTATATTTTTACTTAACAAGATTATACCAGTGTTGCAAGATTCAATAATAATTTCTGCCCGTTTTTTAAATATTTTTGAATAACTATAGATTAAATCATTTTTATCACCAAGACTGCGAGTGAATTTGAATCCTTAATTTGTATTCTTCAATTTTTAAGGTCATCACCCCACATAACCTTTCCTTTGATAGTTCTGTTCAAAGTTTGAAGTTGGTTTTGATGCACAATATTAATCCAAAGACCCAAATTTATGAAAGAAGATTACATGAAAACCATGGCTATGTTTTTTTCTATGAGATATGAGCTCTTATACCTAAACCATGGGTTACTTGCCCCCCCCCCCCCATCAAAAAAAAAATCCTGTGTGAATTCATGCTAGAGTGTGAGATTTATTGTTCTCTCCCACAGTCTTTACAATCTCAAATAGTTCTAACTATTTAACGTTTCAAGTTGTTTTACTGCGCTAATCACCATGAAACTAAATTTCACATTTGTGCTGGAAGCTGGAAGGTACATCATTACTTACATGTACCGGTAGATTGTTTATGTACTACTCACCTCAGAGTATGTGAAGAAAGTTATTTATACACAGTGGAAAGTAAATATTCAAAATGTGAAATATTTAATTTCACTGCCAAACTGACTCGTAAACCGATTTCAAACCAAGTAATAAATTTAAAAAAAAAAAAATATCACTCAAATATTTTCCTGACAATAAGTTGATGTATCATTATAAAGCAGTATAAAAGACAATAATGGTTTTAAATCAATTATTCCAAGATACATTATTATGAGTGAATCAAAGTGCAATGTTTGATTTAAAAGAAATGAGGCAGAAACCATATGTTTTGTAATATTAATTTATATAGATGTACATGATTAAAGAGAGCCAAAGGCAGGAGGAGGTTGGGTATCGGCATATGATACATATATGGCATTCTCTAGTTTCTTATGTCTAGTTTAATGATCAAGATGTCAGTCTATTTAAATAATGTGATTTATATAATATACTTTTATGTAATTTTCTGTTCTTGTAGGTACATGATAAAGAGGGCCCAAGGCAGGAAGAGGTTGGGTATCGGTATGAAGAACTTCAAGAGAAGGTGGTTCAGGCTGACAAACAGAGAGCTCACGTATTCCAAGAGTGATGGTAAGTGTGTAATTGGGTTTTTACAGACGTGTACCAATCAGATATGATTGTTTATGTCTGGGGACCGACCTTTAACGTCACCATCCGAAAGACATGACTCAGTTTCGAACCAAGGTCACCTGAGCCAGTTTGTAGACGAAGACAGCTAACCAGAGCTGCTAGTCCAACTCAAATCTCCCAGTCATATTCACCTTCATATAATTATGGTGTCTGAGATTGAACAAACAATCTACAGGCAAAAATTTGAAGCTACTATTAAATAATCAAGACCATGAGAATCTACTACTTTTTAAAATATTTTTTAACTTTCTGTTTTCCTTTTTTCAAAATAGCTTCATCTATAAACTTAAATTCAATTTCAATTAAATGTGGTTCATGAAATATATGAATTATGACCTACTTCCCATGTAAACTGACTACCATCTCCCTTTAAGAGACCATGGCAGCTTGTCATGACCTGTAAAAGAATTGGATATCTCACTTTTTATCGTACCTTTTTTATCTTGTCTCTTTCTACAGACTGCCTACCGTTGTGCACGATACCCATCTCAGATGTACTAGCTGTGGAGAAGCTCGAAGAAGAATCATTCCAAATGAAGTTTGTAAGTAATCAGCCAAATTTACAAAATACAATTCCTAATTGCTTGTTATGACAAGCAGTAAAGAATTGATCTTTAACCATTATTTTTTGTTTTGCATAAGTACAAGTTTTAACATAATTTTTTCTAGGCTGCAGACTATGCAAATACTTCAAGAAAAGGCATTCTGTGATCATTAGTCAGTGATATACTTATATAAATACATGTATAATATACTCTTATTCATCTCCCATCGCTAGATGTTCCAAGTAGTTCAACCAAAGAGGGCGCTATATGTCCAAGCCAGCAACTGTGTGGAGGAGAAAGCCTGGTAAGAAAATCTTATTCAAATTATTAATTTTGAAATTCTATTTAAGTATAAAGTTTGAAGTTGATTTTTGAAATTTTCGGTTTTCGTAAAACAAACCTATCAATGAAGGCATTTTATCCTTTACAAATGAAATTGAAATATTTTTTCTGAAATAAAAGTGGGGTGTTTTCTTTTCCTTTAGTTTTAAATGAAAACATTCTGTGCAAAACCAACAGGCATTTGTTTGTTTATATATCACTTTAAACAAAAAAGAATTATCACTTTCTGCTTATTAGGGTCGACATGCTTTCCAATATTCAAGAGCAATCGTCATAGACTAAGCTACTATCATCCAAACCCAACAGGCATTTGTTTGTTTATAAATCAGCTTGTTTGCTTTTATGGGTTTTCAATTTCTGCTAATCAGGTCAACATTTTTCCTATATACGCAAGAGCAAATGTCACAGACTAAGCTACTATCATCCAAAACCAACAGGCATTTGTTTGTTTTTATATTTATATCACCTTGTTTTTGTATGGATTATCTCTTTCTGTTTATCAGGGTCGACATGCTTTCCAATATATGCAAGAGCAATCGTCATAGACTAAGCTACTATCATCCAGCTGCCTTTGTCAACGGTCATTGGATGTGGTGAGAGTTTACTTAAAGAATATTTTTTGTTTATTGCCATCAAACAAATGAAGAGGGTCTATGTGCACAATGGTCATGAAGTTGTTTTTTAATCAGAAAGTATGTCAATTTAGATAGTCTTTCTACAAGGTAGGATGCACTGGCCTATTACCAGACACTTGACGCTACTTCTGCGTACTACAAAAAAGCTTGTTATTGGAATGTCCTGAAAAGTTGGTGCCGTACATATAAATACCCATGAATAAAGTCCACTGACTTTGACAGTAGTTTTTGTATAACGCAACTTCTTTGTGTACAAGCTGCAATTTGCTTTTTGCACGCATTAACATGCCTGTGAAGCGGAAATGAGCGTTGCTGTATGCTTCTTGCGCTGGGTAGCAAGCGCATGTACATGTAGGTCAACCTGAAATTTGTTGACCTTTCGATTTGTATAATTTTTATTCCGAAGATATATTGCCATTTACAGACTGTCCGTTATTAAGAAGGCGTCCGGTATTTGGTTAAGTGACCATACTACAAACCCCAATGTTTCCAATGGATTTATCATAGGTTTAAAGAGGCAGATTGGTACACAAAAAAAAAAAAAACATTTTACTCAATTTCTGGGTGATATATGTTTTGTAGTCTTTAAACTATCTGTCAATCAAACAAAACAAACAAGACCACACGTTTGTGCACATGATTTTTTCCTTTTGTGTGGATGTACTTACAGTATCCCCCCCCCCTCCCCCCAAAAAAAGAAGAAGCCATATAATTACAAATAATGAGATGAAGATGAGTTTGAATGTATCTGTACCTTCTATTATTTTCAGCTGTAAACTGCAGAATGAATCAGACAGGGGATGCACACCAGTGACAGGGTAAGCCAATGTCTTTATATCATCATTGAAGATATTAAAACTTTTTGAGCTTTGATATGACACAGTTGCTCGATTTCTCTGACATTTGCTCTGGCAACGATCACTCTTGTCAATATCCTACCCTAAACATAAAATTTAAAGTCAGTAAGTCCCTTTTGCAAACTCCATGAAACTTGGCGAGTATTTAAAATATATCTTTCAAATATCAAATGTAAAATTTTACAGTCATAGGTTCTGGGGATTCTTTGTAAGAAATGAAAACAAATATAGAGCTGTTTTTGTATTGCTGCAAAAGGAGCTATTCTCAAATCAAGGGATAAAATGGTTGAATTAATTTTGAATTACGTACAATATTTTCAGGGCTAGAAAATAAATATCTGGATTTAAACATTCAGAAAATATTTGCAAAATGCCCAGTTTTCCAAATTTTTCATTTGATGGGAGGTTCCTAATAAAAGACCTCTTCAATATATAACTCTGGAATTTCAGCTTTTTAGGTCTGCAAAAAGGACAAATCATCTTATAACAGAGTGGATCTAACCAAAATTGAAGGAATCCCTGTAATTGAAGTGGAATATATATGTGATCCTCTGTATTTGTCTTTGATGTGCAGGGTTGTACCGTGGAGTGTGACGCTAGACATTGATCCAGACCGGGAGATGGAAAGAATCTACACGTTATTCAAAGCCAACATTGCCAAAATAGAGAAACTCGAAGGTGAGTGCTTTTATGTCAAAGGTTAAAGTTCACAGGTTATACAACTTTTTAAAATCTCTAAATGGAGAAAATAAGTATGTTATTCAAAGCCAACATTTCCAGACTAGAGAAACTGTAAGGTGAGTATTCTTACTCGCTCAAAGTTCAATGGTCATGCCAAGTCATACCACACCTAGTTTAAATGTTATTCAAAGCCAACATTACTAAACTAGACAAAGTAGAAGGTGGGTGTTCTTATGTCAAAGTTCAAAGGTCAATGGTTAGAATTCAAATACTTGAACTTCGATCATTTGAGGGAAGGGAAGTACTACCTTTGGATGAAAGGAAACTGCAGATATCTTTGCCTATTGTTTTGAAAATCTTTGAGAATAAACATTTCAAAAGTTTCAAAAGATCCAATTTCCGATTTGCTTCTCCAGATGCCTGTGCGTTGCAAGCTGTCTACCAAGGCACGCGGTCAGAAGCACCTCCAACCATGCAGATCTGTTCGCCTATTGTTTTGAAAAAAATCTTTGAGAATAAACATGTAGTTTCTAAAGATCTACTTTCCAATTTCCTTCTCCAGATGCCTGTGCGTTACAAGCCGTCTACCAAGGCACACGGTCAGAAGCACCTCCCACCATGCTGGTCGAGGACTCCAAGAGCTGCTTTGAGACTGTCAAGGGTCTACTGTTCGAGTTGCATCACATAGAGGAAGCTCATGTCAACTATAGGACATTGAGAGAAGAAACTAGAGAGTACGGGAGCAAGTAAGTATACCAGTCATTACGTAGGGACTGTCAAGGGTCTACTGTCAAAGTTACAGCATACAGGACTAAGAAGTACACACAGAACAGGGTTTGAAATATGAATACCATTGGCTACGTTGAGACTGTCAAGGGTCTACTGTCAAGAGTTGCATCACATAGAGGAAGCTCATGTCAACTATAGGGCATTGAGAGAAGAGACCAGAGAGTACTGGAGCAAGTAAGTATACCAGTCATTGCTTAGGGACTGTCAAGGGTCTACTGTTCGAGTTGCATCACATAGAGGAAGCTCATGTCAACTATAGGGCATTGAGAGAAGAGACCAGAGAGTACGGGAGCAAGTAAGTATACCAGTCATTATGTAGGGACTGTCATGGGTCTACTGTCAAAGTTACAGCATACAGAGGAAGCTCATGTCGGCTACAGAACTAAGTACACACGGAACAGGGTTTGAAATATGGATGCCATGGGCTACGTTGAGACTGTCAAAGGTCTACTGTTGAGAGTTCATGAAGCTCACTTAAGCCACATGACTAGGAGACAAGAAATTATGAGAGTATGAAAGCAAGTAAATATACCACCCTGTTCTTTCCGACTCTCAAGGGTCTACTTTTTAGGAATGAATCTGCAATCACCACAAAGGGAAATTTTAGAAGTCATATCTTTCTTTTTTTCCATCACTGAATCATCCTGTTAGAATTCTGACCATTATTATTTTTATCTTTTTTATCTGTTTCTGCAGACAAACACCGATCGGCGATGAGAACTTCAACAACTCCTTCAAATGACAACTAGCTGTTGCATTGTTTGGACTATGCCTGGTGGGACTGTACCATGTCTGCATTGCCTTTTGCCGATGAACAGCTCTCTACCAAAATGGCTTCAGTGAGAACATTCTTTGCTGATGTTGTGGAGACGGTGTTCCTTTAATCAGTAAATCCTTTTACGCATTCGGCGTTGTCTTGACTATACTTGGTGGGACTACTATTACAGCATCGCCTTCTATAAATGAACAGCTCTATGACAGCATGGCTTCTTCAAGAATGACATTCTTCACTGAACAGCTCTCTGACAGCATGGCTTCTTCGCGAAGATCATTCTTCGCTCATCAGCTCTCTGACAACATGGTTTCTTCAAGAACATTCTTTGCAAAGGCTGTTGAAAAATTGTTCCTTTACATATTCAGTAAATCCTTTTAAACTATCAGCATTATTTTTACTATATCTGGTGGGACAACCATTTAAGCTTTGCCCTGTAGCAGTGGTGAGCATTCTGAAAATATGGCTTCTTTAAGAAGAACCTTCTTCCCTGTTCATGATGAGAAATAGTTGAGAAGTGTTTCCTTTTTACAACGAACAAAATATTACTGTCCAGCTGTACTACCTTTCCAGATTAGGATTAATATACACCCTTGAAATATAGCTGAATTCATGCATAAGGTTATCGGTATATTTCTGTTTTGTCTTTTCATGAGATTTCCATAAGGTGTCTCTCTAACTCTCTCTGTCACTTACTCGCACAAAAACAAAAACAAATATGCAGTTTTTATTTGGTAAGCACTGCCATGAGCAAAATTAGTCAACGAAAGGGAATGTATGATCTTACGGGAAAGAAAAAAAACATCCAGATCTAACATAGTCAATTGAGATATTGAAATAGGTTCATGGTTTTAGATGTATGAGTAAAATACATGTAGATGAAATATTGGGTAAAAGGGGAAAAAATGAAATCCGATTGGGAAAGGTGAATTGGATCAGTATGCAGTACTTACATGTACAGTAGTAGTGGAAATTTATTCTCTTTAGTACTATAATAAATCCTCATCTTCATTATCTTCAAAATACGATCGTCATATTTAATTTAAATGGAAAGGAAAACTGAAATCCACTTTAATGAAGATGAAAGATATTGGAATGCAGTACTTAAAAAGACAGTAGTAGCATTTTTACTAGGAATGAAGTAGTACTATGATCATTGCAATCACAATCATTGTTATTACTATCATTGTCATCATCACCATCATCATTATGTTCATTATCATCACCACCACTACGATTATCGCTGTTTCATTTGTCGTCACAACCATCATCATTATTTTTGTCATTGTCATTATTGTCACCATCCTCACCACCCATATCGCCACCACCACCATCATCATCATCATTGTCATTGGTGCTTTTGCTTCTGTTTCGTATAGTGTACTTGATCAGGCAGCTACCGGTAGTTAAATGGTAAACTATCACAAAACTTTTCCTCCATGTAAAATCATGATTAACACCAAACAACAAGTGCTATTACAATACAGAGAAAGACAATAACTTGACAGCCAATCATGCACATGGTAATAAATATCCTAAGTAACTCAAATGAAAGGTAGATGCTGATTGGTTTTTTGACTGATTTCAAATGGATAAAGAGAATAGTATATGATATGCTTTATTTTCCGTCATTTTTTCAACTCCTTGTCAGTGGATATACATGTAAATGTAGTCAATTTGTACTCTCATACTGTATCTACTTAAAACATCCGTTTGGTCGAGGCTTTTACAGAAATATTCGTTTGGTAGTTCTTTTCTCTTTTTCATGTTTAAATGTTTCGTACTAGTAACTGAGAGTCAGTACTATTCCATTTTACTTTTTACGTAAAGGTACTGTATAGTACTAGAATTGTTACAACATGTTTTTTGACACATCCTGTTAAAAAAAAAAATGTACATGTATCTACAGTATCACTACAGTTTTGTCTCTTTTCATGGTTATTTATCATCAGAGCATGTGTGGAGGCCACAAACCATAAGATATGTAAAGTTATGCGGGTCTTACTGTTTCTATTGTTTGTAACACCTTTTCAACTCCTGGGAGGTGTTTCACAAAGATCCTAAGTAGAACTTATCTCTAAGTTGGACTTAAAATTCATGGGAAGCCATTAGCATCCTTGAAAATATTTTGTAATTTTTTTTCAGAAGGCATAAAATGTTGATTCAAATCATTCATATTTTCTATTATCATGGGAGATTTCATGTTCTTGATGAGGAATTGATGAAAAGTCTAAAATATTCCAATTTTTGCTTTTGAATATATTTCAATTTAAGGCTTCAATGGCTGTCCATACTTTTTAAGTCCAACTTAGTGTTAAGTTCTACTTAGAATCTTTGTGAAACACTCCCCTGGGCCCCATTTCCTAGAACTTGTCATCAGTGACAAATGACAGTTTTTGTTATAAGCTACTGAAAACCTTGCTTCTGATTGGTTATCAGCAGATTTGTCACTGATTTTTGTCATTTGTCATTGAAAAAAGGATTTGCGAAAGGGGTCCCTGTTCAGTACTTGTTATTTTGCAAGTGTTTTTTCATGGATAATTGTGTAGGTTTTGATTTTCCAAGGGGCATTGTAAATTTACGCATTTTTGTTCAATCTCCATTTTCCGTTAGTTTCTATTTAGTCTTTAGCACCCCATTTAGAAGTAGATTTCCCTCCTCTTTCCCATTTGTGGAGAGAGCTGCAGGCGAAATAAACAAATATATTAACCAACTCTGTGCTAGATTCAAAGGTTATTCAATGATGAATCATGTTTTAAATCTGTTCAACAGACAGTTCAGAGCGATCAATATATTTACATTTTTTGTCGCATAAGGATATGTTTTTATTCATATTTTGTACCACCACCAATACAATGGCTAACAATTGTCATTGCCACCTAATTGTTTGTTTCTTTGATTGTTAAGTGTGTGTGATATCCTGTTGTGTTCATCACCATTGCCCTCATCATAATTATCAGTATCATCATCATCATCATCATCATCATCATCACTACCATTGTCACCATCACCACCATCATTCTCCATTGCCATCCATCTCATCATTCTCATTTTCCATCATTGATGTGATCATTCCTTTTTATTTTTATTTTACCTTTTTTATGATCATATTGATCATAACTGAATAATTTGATTTAATTATTTTTGCAATTGTTATTGATATTGTCATACAGAATACAACAATGATTTTAATCTTAAGCATTATTAAATGTGTATGCAATTGCAACTTCATTATTTTGTTCACTGTCCTCTTGAAAATGTTCATGATATTCATTTACTGTTCATTTTAATTAAGTTTATCATCATCATCATTATCATCTTCGTCGTCATCATCATCATCATCATCTCATTATTACGTGGGTATTATCAATCGTACATCTTTTAATCAGTTGCCAATCGTTCTTGAGCCAAGCTCTTGTTTGCTGTTTCATGCAACAAACATAAGTAGACAATGAGCATGTATTATCATTTGTAAATACATAGAGAAATTCCTGTTTATATACATTGATCATGTATAAAAATATGTATAGAAATTGTAATAATGTCATAATGAACAGATTTACATATTATGTTCACGTTCATGGAGATAATTTTTTGTAAAATTGACTGTTTTCATCTGTTTTTATGATAATCAATCATGCAAAATATTTTGTTACCATATATGGCATATTGAATTGTGATAAAGTTGAAAAGACAATTTTATTCATTGACCTGTTGATACACTGTTTACATGTATGCTTCAATGGGTGGACTCTGTATTTTTCCCCTTTGCGAGGGGGTAATTTGTTTACTTCATCTTCAGATGTGAGGAGTATGTTTTGTGTTCTTATGCATTTGCATTTAATCAATCATATTTTTTTCACAAACTAGTGCTTTTTCCTTTGGGCTGATGAGCAGCCTATGAAAAACATAATTTTGATTTGATTTGAGTTTAAAAAACAAATTTACAATTTGAATGTAATTTTTATTTCAAATCATGGCACTTTAATATCTTATTTTATTCATTTTGTTTTAAAGTGAAGCACAATGTCTGTGCTTGAACTCTGCTTTTATGAGGCCTTGTTTATAAGGTTTGTAAGCCACTTTTAGCTATTTTTAAGTTGTTTCATTTTCGGCTGCAATGTCTGTCTGCTTTTTTGTGCAGAATCAGAATTTTATCATGTCTTTATACATGTATTTTATACACGACTGCTTATACATGTACATGTATGATGTTGAATGTAAGAAAGATATAATATTGCAAGATTATTTTGATGGTTACAAATTTTAGATATGCTTGTACCTGTACATCTGAAGTGCATACTGTAAAAACGCACTCCATTGATAGCGATATTTTTTACTGATTATACTCATACAGTGAACATGAATGTTAAAAAACATGGGCCATATTTTAATTTGCAAGTGTCTTAAGACATCCAAATCGTCCATATTTTGTTCTTTTTATCACCGTAAATGCCTTTAGATCATACTTAAGAGTATTGTTTTAACATTTACTGAACTTAGGTGAGGGGCCTCAGAGATTCCCTACTCCTCCTCCCCCCCCCCCCCCCCCCAAAAAAAAGGAAAAGTATTGCATCGTTACCTCAGACATCTAATGCTGTATTTTCTTCTTCCCCACGTTATATTTTATTATTTTTTAAACAATTTTTATTTACTTTTAACAGAATCACTTTAACAATTTTCATACAGTACGTTGTCAGTAAGATCTAAGAAAGGACATAATTCATTGACAGTTATCTTAGGAATGTGGTTCCTTTTAATGCCTTGTTTACCTATAATGCAGTAAACTACTAAAATAAACAAACAAAACAAATAAACAGCCAAATAAGGTCATAATATTTTACGTTTTAAATGAATGGCAATTAATAGACCTGTTTACGGAGGATGTCGTTTTCCTGGGGGCATCGATCATGATGAACCTGTTATAAATGAATGATCTACGATACTTGGAATCCAGTCTGCATACAATAGACGTGTTGCTATGTCGGGAAGGCCTATGGAAAGCTTTCAGGTCATCAAGAACAACCTTTTAAAAAGCATGCATAAAATTTGAATATGTGAGCCGCAAATACTGTTATGCATAGATTATTATATGTTTATTCTAAGATAAAGATATGTGAAGGGCACTGTTCTTGTATGGCATTTTATATTTTGCTGCGGCATTTGTTTGAATCTGCTGACTGTGCCGTGTGGAAAAAGCTTAAAGGTAAAGACCAGTATTGGTACCGCCCCCAATTTCAAAAAAATTAAATGGAAGCTCTCATTACCAATCATGTGAAAGAATATGTTTTGACTAATACATGATGATAAAAAATTTGCGGGAAACCGCCTACTAATCATATATTTGGTAAATTTGTTTCTCTCATGGTCGTGTGAGAGATATAGGGTAGTCCCGTATACATCTTTCTGTGTATAGTGCTTGTAACTTTACGAAGAATGGGCCAAATTTCTTAATCATTTTGATGATTCCAGAACCTTGCAGATGCTAGATGATCAACCTTTTCTGATCGATTCCACAACGTTTCTTTCACAATGCAATCGCATGACCATTACTGGTCTTTACCTTTAAGGTCAAAACGAGGTAAAGGAAAATATGTGAACAACACTTGATGAATTCGCTCCTTTCTTCCATTTAATACAAGAAAACTGGCAATGTCCGAAGTAGTTTAACATCGTGTCCGAATTTGTCGTGGCCTTTGCTCATATTATCATCCATCCAAACAAAATATCCATCCAATTTTATGCACACTGGAGATATAAAGATTGATAGTAGATTTATTGGAGTATATCACATGCTTTTTACATAGAGTTAACAGCTTTTTGCTTCTCGACAGAAGATATACACTTGTGTCAGACACTATAATACTGTTACATTCTGTTTTATACATGGCTATGTTTTTCATTTTATGCACAAACATTTTGGCTATATAAGTATACAGGGAACACATTTTCTTATATTCCTAGGAAGGAATAAAATAATATGGAAGAAGTTTTCCGAAAAGGGTGTTCAATTTCTTTTTCGCTTTCTTTTTATATTTTTTAAATGTGTTTGTTTTTATGAAATATTTTCTTTTCATTTGGAGGCTTATTTTATTCCTTATTTTTTTTATTTTCTGTGCGCATCGTGTAAAAAGCAGGGTCCCATGGAATAAGGACATTTACCTTCACTGTATTTGGCTTGCACTAAACAGAAACAAAATACAATATGGTTCATGAGCAGTTTTAGCACAAACATCTAAAGATCGTAGGGATATTGATTTTTGCCTTCAAAATGACACCTTTTAACTTTTTAGATTAAACTTTAGGCCACCAATCATGACCCCCTCCCCCAACAACCATTCTAAAGATGGAGCAACTCCTAAGTTGAATTATTGTACTAGAAGTATATATTACATGCATGTTTCATTATATAATGAGCTTTTCCTTTAAACTTGTTTCAATTGCCGAGTATTATTCCATTGTTGGGGAGAAATTGCTGTTAGGTAATTCATGTCAGTTTACAAAAAAACACAGTGTATGATTATTTTCAAGAAGCAGTTTGGTTATATTGTATATCATGTAAACATGCAAACACAAATTATGCACGTATATTTTTTTGACTATATTCAACTACACTCATATAGATGCTACATATTTATACCATGTCAACAGCACTATTTCCACAAAGGCAGATTATTATCATGATGTTGTACTAGATGTTTATACATGCACACTGGTCAAATTAAGTCCACCACACGATATATGATCCTCCCACGATCTGGTTTTCGAAGAAATGGCAATTATATTTTGGTTTGATGGTTTGTTTTACCTGACTGCTAAAGAAAGCATGTGTATGCTTGTAAGTTAGCAACCAGGGGACCGATGGCTTTATGTCCTCTCCGAGGGACTTGGTAATGAGGATTAATGCCTTACCAAATGGAACGAGTGCGTTCACTTGGTTTTGAACCCAAGACCTCCTGGTTACGAGACCACTGCTCTACCACAGAGCCATCGCGTCTCCTTCTATTAGATATGGAAACCTAAACAAACATCATCTTCCTGATTTGGGCTCTAGATAAATTATAACAATAATAGCAATCATAATTTTAGTGCATTTAAGCCATTGAGTCAGAATAATATAGCCCTATCGGCTTCAGAGCATAGACAATCGCACTACTATTGTGACATCACTACGATTCAGAGCTTATTTGCCTTTTCCTTGTACAAGGAAACTTGCAATCCCCCAAGATCTTGATTTCTCTTTTCAAATGAACACTCAGAACCTCAATTGTTACAAATTCACATGTTTTTTAATATTCATATCAAATAGCATTGCCAATTTTTCGAAATGCGGATCGCAATAGGATCATATATTTTGTGGTAGGCTTCAGTTCAGACATCCAGAAAATATTTTTAACAATCTGAAGATGTCGAAATATAGCATTGGTGGTAAACGAAAATGCAGCAGGTTCGTGTAGGATGTGTTTTGAAATTTGTTATACGTTTCAGTTCTTTATATAAAAACAGAAATGAATGTACATATTTATTTATAAAAATATAAATGTCAAAGGTCAACAGTATATTGCTTTGTC